>CM053266.1:78342800-78604241 GCA_028583415.1 Protea cynaroides
AGAACACTGATTAGATTAGGTCAGATATAAGCAGACCAAAAGGCGAAAAACCAGGCTATGGAGTTTTCCGTCTCCAATATATGTCCACCGTGTTTCTATGAAAACTCCCCTCAGAACTCCCCTCTCTCTCTCTCTCTCTCTTTCTCAAACACATTAAACGAAAGGTAATACACGAAAAAAGAAAAATATAGTGCAAATGATACCACACAGTATGATAAAGAAGAAGGGCTGATCTTTTCTCCTGAATTTTCTGTTTTGGACAAATGAAAAACCCATGACGACAAACTCCCTCCAAGGTATGTCGATATTAATATCTATTTTGAAATCTTGTTTATGAAGAGATCGAGGAGAGAGAAAAGAATAAGAAACAATTGGAATCGGTTTCCTAAACCCACACAGTGACGATCGCCCCCGTGTCTCTCTTGTGATACGCACATCGTATCTTGTTTAAGAAAGCAAATAGGGGAGGAAGTGGAAACAAAGAAAAACATAAATAAAATAAGAGAAAAACAAATTAAAAGATAAGCGGTTTCATTAAGGAAGTCATGCCTCTTGTTTTACTGAGGAAGCTTGACCTCAGTGGACTCTTACAAGTTCATATTGTTATCAATTTTCTTTAAGATATCTTCTCACGGATAATATTTCATCAAATAAACCCCATTAACAATCCCTATTAAATAGTACAAGAAAACACCTACAACTAAGTTAGATAACTCCTATTATTTTCAGTTAATACTACTAACAACAATTGACCACAAAGTAATTTAAAACACATGAACTCTAATTAACAATTAACACACTAACCTAATTAAAAAATTAAAATTTAATAACAATTAAATCGTAACATGTTGGCTGCAAGATACTCTGCCGCACCTACGATGTCGTCGACAGCCTCATGAACGACATTCTAGCCCTTCTTTGTGAGAGTGGGTTCCCTCTGAGCCAAAGCTTGGGGGTGGACAACCCTTCTGTCAATCGTATCTAGTAGGCGGTGCTGTCGCCAGAGGATTCCTTTGTAATCGATGAATGAGGAAAGAAAGGTATCATCACATATGTCAAAACATGATGCGGTTTTGGAAGGGATAATCTACAATAACCAAAAGCAGAGGAGAAGAAGGGGGGATTTTAGGGATTTCCTATGCGATACAGCGTATAGTCAGAAGATATTGTTTTGGTCAGCAACTATGGTCGGAAACAGGGGACGAATCCCAGCAAGCTCTTCATAATCTTTATGTAAAATGAAGGGTAACACTGCTCTATGTAAAAAGTAATTTTTTTTTTTAAACAAAAATCTATGTTTTTTACATTGAAGGTAAAATAGATTTTTCAATTTTACCGTCGAACACTTAACTGTAGTGGATGTAGAGGAAATTATAAACAAAATTTGGGATTACATGAATTAAAAATAAAATTCAAAGATAGGTGAAATTTTCCCTTTAATTAATTTTAGGGTAAAAGACAATTACCTCCCCTGTAACTTAGCATATTGACAGTTGACCCCCAAACGTTTCAAAAAATACAGTTACCTCCCTTAACTAATTATTAAAATCCAAATAAATCCACCTATTAGGAATATTCCATTATATAGTAACGGTTGGAATTGAATAGTTTTTTAAATCTCAAATTACCCTTTTAGAGTTCCGAACTACCCATTTTACCCTTGCTTAGGAAGGTTACTATTTGGCAGAGAAACGATTCTCCCGATTCCTTGCTTGCTCACCACTCACTGTCATTCCATTTTCGAAACCCTAGAATCGCCGTAGAATCGCCGTCGTCTAACACATTCTCCACCGTTGCAAACCCATGAACATTGAAGCGGCTCATGATTCGAAATGACTGAAATGTTTCTACTGAAGGAGTCATCGAAATTTTTCTTGCTGAGATGTTGAAGCAGTTTCATCCTGTCGCTGCAAGGGGCTTGAAGTTTCCATGTTCCTTCGAAATGTTGAAGCACAAACTGCTGCAAATCGTTGGGAGATTTGACATCTTCAAATCTTGAAGCACAAACCGGTTCGAAGCATGAAGCACTGAACGCGAAACCGTACCTACTACTGCAAACATTGAAGCACTGATATATATTGTAAGGATTGTATTTCAATTATCGTTTAGGGTAGCTTAAATCTCTACAGAGCTTGTGAGAAACCAGTATATTGCATACCCAATTACCTAAAAAAAATAGACATTGTTCGTATAAAGCAAAATCTGACATTGTTCATATGAAGATCGAAGTAGGTCAGCATCCAGTCATTTGCATACTCGAATATCTTCTTCTTTCAGTTTTTGTATTGCAGTTACAAGAGCAAAATCCGACATTATTCGTATAAAGATGAACCACTGAATAAACCCTAAAAATAATTTACCTTTCTATTCCTCAAGACTGAAGTAGGTCAACGATGGAAGAGAAAGAAAATGAGAGGAAAACGAGTGCTTAATCGAAGACTTCTCCCTCTGAGCTTCGTCCTTTTCGATCAAAACCAGTGCTTCAAATACCACTTAAGAAAACGTGGTGAGTGAGGTAGAATGAGAAGAAGATGAGATTTGGGTTTATTTTAGTTGGATATAAGAGGGTTATATTCGTCTTTTAACAGTAATAAGATTTAAAATATGGATAAAAGGTTGAGGGTAGAGTTGTCCATAAAAAATCTAACTTTAACGCCGTTAAAAATTAGACCTATTTGGATTTTAATAATTAGTTAAGGGAGGTAACTGTATTTTTTAAAACGTTTGGGAGTCAATTGTCAATATGCTAAGTTACTGAGGAGGTAATTATCTTTTACCCCTAATTTTAAAAAAATAATTTCTTTTCTTTTGGGGGGAAGTGGGGGAGGGAAGAAAACAAGAGCAGCAGTTGTTCGAGACAACCTATTTATGTCGAAGCCAGTCGTTATCCAATCATAAAAAAAGTAGGCTTTCCTACATGCAATTGCGTCCTGGTACATTGGGAATGTCGCGCAGACTCAAGACTCAAAACAAAGATTCTCCACTGAGAAATCTCCTTGAAGCGGTCGCCATTTGAGTTTTCAATGGATGGGCTACAGAGTTTTCGGTAGTGGTCCAGGACGCAATCAATGTAATGACGTTTCTCGTCATCTTCGTGACAGGTGAAGAAAAAGTTCTTTTTCATTTGTTTTTAAAATAAGGAAAAATATTAGACTACACAACCTCACTTAGGAGTAGAATTATACACCCCATGGTTTCTTACCCAAACAAAAAAAAAATCACCCCATGCTTTTTTTTTCTTTTTTTTAGCTATTAGTGGGCAGTTAGGGAAACGTTTTGGTGGTCAAACTTTTCATTTCAATCTTTTTAATTTTATGGTTAAATTATTTGGAAAAAAATTGAAAATAAGCCATAGTTTAGGAGAAAGAAGCACAAGTAATTTTTCCATTTTATTATTATCTTGTTTAATTACTTGGCAAACTCAAATTGAACAAAACTTATTTATGAACACAGGTTCTTGCCTCTTTGGTTCCACTTAAAAATAAAATTTCAACTCCACCTGAATTGTTATGTGGAAGTTATTATAGGCTGTAATTTTCTATTTCCGGGTGAGAATTACGCTCCCCCTCCCCCTCTCCCTTAAAAGACCTTTTGTCTTGATGCACAATGTTCCCGTTATTGTAGGGTCTGGGGAGAGATAGAATATACCCAACCTTATCCCCACAATGGAAAAAGTTTGTTTACGTATTTCAGACTCGTGACCACCACATTGCAATATGAAAACCTTACTTTCACACCAAGGCTCACCCTTCTTAAAAGACGTTTCGTCCAAAAGAATAAAATCAGGAATCAATTAATGTTTTGTAGGGATGACATTTATTGTAATAGAGGATTGAATCTTTGTTTGGTGACAAGCCAAATCTACATGCCCAATCAATCACATACCCCCAAAACCATCGCACAGAAATCGTCTCCCGCCGCTGGAGGCTTTCCAACGTCATCCAGCGGCTGGAGTTTATCCAACACAAATCCCTATGTATTGGGATTTGTGTCGGACTTACTCCAGCCGCTGGATGGCGCTGGAAAGCCTCCAGCGGCGGGAGACGATTTGAATCCAAAACCATCCAAGTTGTAATCAGGCTTTTCTACCATCCAAAAAGAAAAAAAGTTACAATTAGGGTCAACCTAGCTTGCACAGATTTAATTTTGGAAAATTACTATCTCTCCTGTATGCTTAGCAATTATTTACTCAAAGTCTTCCACCTCAAACTATATTTTTTATTCCCTTATAAAGTAAACTTCCACTTTGGGTTGCAACAGGGCCAAGTTGGGCCGGCAATTTTTAAATCCTAGCCCAACCCTAGATCCCTTAGTTTAACCTAGGCCTACCCTAATTTTGACTCAAGGCCTAAGAAGGTCAACCCAGGCGCTACTCTACCAAGTTTAGTCCAACCTAAGCCCGCCCTGATTGACCTAATTGGGCAGGGCTAGGCCGGGTTGGATCTGGTTGACCATAACTCAAGGTCAATCTTCTCTTTTATGATTTGTTTGAGCAGTAAGTTTAATCTTTTCTTTTGGTGTTTGTAGGGAATTGAAAATTTTAGAATTGAGGAAATCATAAACAATTATATACAACAACTACAACAACAACAACAACAACAATGATAAAGCCTTATTTCAACTAAATGGGTCGGTTACATGGATTTTTGTCCTCCAGTCAACTCTATTCGATGTCATACTTGAAACAAGGCCTAAAGCTATGCATGTCTTTCCTCACTACCGCTCCTCTATAGTCATATTAAGTATAGTCATATTAAGTCTACCCTTAACTTTTTAGATCCTTTGATCTGAATCAAATCACTCATCTGTATCGGAGCATCTAACGGTCTCCGTGAAACATGATCGTACCATTTCAAATGACTTTCTCATAGCTTATCATGTATTAGCATTTATCACCGCATTCAGACACCGATGCGGTGACCCTTGCCCACTTTTTGCTACACTAGAGACCAGTTGTAATACATCGTTTACGGAGAACGTCCTAACATAACCCTAAGGGGCTGTTTGATAAAACTTTAACTCTGGAATTCTTACTTCTGATTCAAATTTCTATTTATACTTCAAAAGGATTCAAGAGCATATGGGAGTAGAAACATGTTTGTTAACCTAATTTAGCTATGGACTCCAGAATGGTGGTGGTGGGTGGTGGATGGTGGCACTAGTGGTGAGTGGTGATGGTTGGTGACGATGGCGGTGGATGGGGTGGTGGCGAAGGGTGGCGAAGGGTAGCGGTGGGTGGGTGGTGGTGGTGGATGGTGGTGGTCATGGTGGGTGGCTGGTGGTGGTGGCAATGGGGGGTGGTGGTGGTGGCAATGGGGGTGGTGGTGGTGGTGGTAGGTGATGGTTGGTGGTGGTGGCGTTGGGTGGTGGTAGATGGTGGTGGCAATGGTGGATGACTGGTGGTGGTGGTGATGGTGGATGGTGGTGGGTAGTGGTGGCGGTGGGTGGAGGTGGTGGTGGAGGGGGTGGTGGTGCTTGGGTATTGGTGGTTGAGGATGGTGGCGATGGTGGGTGGTGGTGGCTATGGGTGGTAGTGGTGCGGTGGTGGTGGTGGCGGCGGTGGGTGGTGGAGGGTGGTGGCGGTGGTGGCTGGTGGCTGGTGGCTGGTGGTGGTTGTGGTGGTGGGGGTAGGGTTGGTTGGTGTTAGTAGTAGTGTGGGGTGGTTCTTTTTACTCCAAAATTGTATTCTGAAATCAAAAAGCATCTATTTGATGCTCCAAAAAAATAGATTCTGGAGTCCATTTGGAGCCGGTTGACTCTAGGATTCTCCAGAATCTGAACCGGGTTACCAAACGAGATTCTACTCCATTTATGCTCCAGAAACCAGAATCCGGATTCTAGAATGTTATCAAACACCTCCTAAATATCTTTTGTTTGTAAATCCATGATAAGGGTTTGGCTAGGTTTTTTTTGGGTGTAGGCTACCGACCTAATGCACCAACCCTCCTCTTTTATCCGTGCTTGGGACTGATAGCATAACACCTGGCAGAGTTGAAATCATAAACAATATATATATATATATATATATATATATATATATATATATATATATATATATATATATATATATATATATATATATATATATATATATATATGTGTGTGTGTGTGTGTGTGTGTGTGTGTGTGTGTGTGTGTGTGTGTGTGTGTGTGTGTGTGTGTGTGTGTGTGGACCAGGTCGGACTCAGCACAAGGGTTCAGCCCAGGCCCGGCCTAACCCTGCCAGGGTTTAACAAAACATGGGTCCAAACCTGGCCCTATCTGGGCTGAAGGAGGGTTTGGCCACGTCTGGGCTCATGGCGGGTTTGGGCTCACAGGGCCAAACTTGCACCCCTACTTCCACTTTTCTTTTTCCCTTAAAATCTAAAATGTCCCCATTACCCCTCATTTGCACATTGCGAATCCATTTCTTCTATTGTCAAATAAACTGGTTCAATTATATTGGTTTGATTCAATTCAAAGAAAAACAAAAAATAAAAATAAAAAAGGGGGGGTGCGGGGGAGGACAGAGGACACGCAAGCCAGCAGGAAGTGAACGACGGTTCGACTTTCTTGAAGCTTTCAGTGTGTTCTTGCAATCCCCCAAATCCAGGGTATGGGCTGGTCGTGATCAGAAAGGTCAGTTACGATGGTGGCGGAGCTGGCTATCTTTGGCGGGCAATGGGGTGGTGTCGTCGATGCTGGTAGTACAGCAGCGCAACATCACCCATGGCAATGAAGTCCCTGCTTGCAAAATCGTGGAAGGTTATGACACTAACGTCGCCAATATTGCTTCCCCTGTTAGAAAATTATGAGTTTAGGGTTTCAATGAAACTCATTCCAATCCCATATAGTTGCCCTAGAATACAATAGATAAGTCATAAATTACGAATCATAAAGACATACCTGTTTGTGAAGAGATTAATTCCATACGCTCATTGATGCTCCAAGCTTTGATCGAAATCCCTCGGCTACAGTCTTCCACAGCCTCCAGAGGATATCCTGACGTCTCTTGCTAATGGGTGCAGAGAACTGATTAACCGTGGCTGTGGGGACTCTAACCCTGTATTTATAGAATACAGATGTAACCCTAAAACCCTTCCCACAATAGAATTAGGGTTACCAAACCTATCTCATACCGTGTGACGAACCAAACCAAACCGGTTATACCGTGTCAATCAGACTCCCACTGAATTAACTAGTTTAGGTAATTAATTAAGCCCACATAAATCTAACAATCTCTCACTTGAGCTATATTAATTACAAAACTATCGTCAACCAGTGTGGCCACGGAATCTAACACACTAAATCGTCACTAAATTTGAAACATCCATCAAGCTTCCCAATACGAGCAACAACGAATAATACACCTTAACATATGGTGTACAAACTTCTGTCAGCCACAACAAAGGTCTACTCAATACATGAATCGTCTGAGATAATGCATGAAAGTAAACTCCCATGCGAGTCCAAACTTGATTAAAAAACCTTAATCAAAGTGCCCCAAAACCTTTATGGGTAACTTAACATGGTATTTAAATATTCCAGAATTATAATACCATACTTTGGCTAGACATCGCCTTTATTCTTTGATACTATCCTTTCATGGCAAACAGCCTCTAGCTTGGATTAATACCAGACTATGACTTACCGTCATTATTTGTATGGCTGAATATGGCCTCTTATCTTGGCTGAATACTGCCTTATACATCTGACTGAATACTGCCTTGAAACTTTGACTAAATACTGCCTCATATCTGTGACATGTCAAACACATAACTATGTATGCAAAATAGCAATAACGCAAATGCTAATGTAAACAAAATCATAGTTACAAAAACTATACCCATCAAACCATGAGTAATACAATCAAACACAGTAAGCAATATGAAAACACAAGTATAAACATAAAGAGTCTCCCATTGATTAAGCATATCTAGAGACTCTCACTAATTCTAAGATCTTTGGCCACTTAAGCCTCTGAGAAAATTATTTGTTTTCAATCATTCTTATATTGGACATAGCGTCCCTTAAAGACTCCCACTAACAAAGGTTACCGTCCCTTAAAGACTCCCACTGACAAAACCTTCGTCCGAGAATCTACAATGATATAAAATCTTTTGACATCTTTCTTACTTCAAGAGATTCGATCTCCATTATACTTCGAAATACTAGATTTCATATTATTCTTTGAGAAGAACACAGCTGAACCACTATCAGATTACATCTCAATATTAGAAGTGGAGTCTACAATCTCCAAATTAGAGAATAAATTTTCACACAAGATATCTTGCTTGTTATCTTTACTTAGAGTTACAAAACCCTATCACCATGACAATGAACCTTGAAGTTGATTTCTTGTCATCAATACAATCATTATAAATTACATCAAAATAGCCTAGAGTGTCACTACTTTTATAAATGAACATATGATCTTTGGCCTCTGCATATACCGGATGACCTTCCTTTTCCCCATTGTCCAGTAAGCTATACCAGCATCCATCTGAAAACATCCTATGACATTCAATGAAAAGGTTATATGAAATGATTACAACCTTAAACATATATCAGGTTCTCTTGGGAAGGAAGGTTCATTCTTTGAATCCGATGGTTACTTTTGTTCCACTGCTATCGTCAAGCTTGGACATGATGCAACAAGAAGAGAATTAGCAGAATAGCGTAGCTCTACCTGGCGCTGGCGTGCCGCCTTGCATGCAAGCGAAGCGCTATTGGCGGCAATAAATAGCTCACTGAGCGATGATTGATGCAGTCAGTCAGTGCCCTCGATTGTTCCAGAGAGAAGGATCATGGTGCCCCAGAACCGTGACATCCAGCAGCAGCATCTCCTTACGTGCGAGAGACTTCTATGCCAGCATTCTGTCAATTTGTCTCATTTATCGATTTTAACATCCACAATTTACTAGTCATACATGCATACTGAACCATTCGAAAATATGAACAGTATTTATACTTTGAGATAAATCCAGAATTTTATTTTTTCTGTCATGAGCAAACTCAATTCCAGGTACAAAGGTACTTGCTCATATAGTTTTACATGTCAAAGTTATCAGACAGAAAAATATTGATTTCAACTAGTAAACCATGTCACCATAGGCCAATGAAAATCATCAACACATATGATAAGGAAGTGAATCTACTCCCACTGACCTACAAATATATACAATGGTCAATGACAATCTCAACAAAGTTGAAAGAAGATACAACCCTGTCAAACTTTAAATACCATTATCTGGATACCTATTTAATCCACAGATTGACTTTATAAGAGTACAAAACATATCTTCTTTATCCTTACCACAAAACCTTGTGATTAAAATATATAAATATTTCTTCAAGATTTTCTTTGATAAAAAAGATCTTTACATCTACCTGATGCAACTCCAAAATAAACCTCAAAATTTGAAGTTCTCTTTCTCTTCCCTTTGTGTGATTTCATTTTGCTATAAATTTTACTTTGTAGCAATCAATTCTTCCACTGGAATCACACATTTTCTTTGTATATCCATTTTTAGCCTATGAGTACACCGCTCATTGACAAAAGTATAAAATTCTAGTCTCGTTATTGTTCATAGACAACAACACATCCTTTATGATCATTAAACATTCAAGAGCAATTTCATTACTAATAACTTGCTTAAAATCATTAGGATCTTCATTTTTGTCCATCACCAAAAATATCTATTTTGAAGTACAACACGTGATTGGATGAAATCACAAATTTACCTGATCCAGTATATCTCTTCTTTGCCTCATTTGACTCTGCTACTATGGCTGAAACATCGATCTTAATGAATATTTCTATAATCATTTCATTACACTCTAGTAACATTTCTGTTATCTCAACTGGTTACTTCACATCCATTTTCATGTGGTCTCATCAAAACTTTAAGTTTCTTGAGTCTATTTTGACATCTCATAATATGACAACTCAATGTCCTAAAATAATCACTCTCATACGAGTGTTATGAAATCATGTTAGTTCTACAGTCTCATAACAAGAAGATAACGGAAACTGAAACTGAAATCTGACTAACTAGCACTCTATTAATAATATAGGCTACAATATCAATTCTTTCCTTACATGATCAAATACATTCTTAGGTTTTTGCAAACACTTAAATTTACCAGGGAATAGACTAGTATCACATGATCTCCCAAAACTCTCTCATTCAGATCCAATAGTTTCAATTCATTTAATAAAAAATTTTCCACCTTAATTTTTCATTATTTGAAAAACAACCATAGACTAAACTGTGACAAGAAGTCCTAGATGAAATCTCGATGTCCACCAATTCTAATAAATCCTTGTTGTGAATAACCTTCACTTACTTTAATCTTGTCATCTTCTCTTTTAATTAATTCTCACATATATACATGTAATAAACCTTGGAAGAAGAATTTTAGAATATTATTCTTTCTAATCTTTCTTTAGACAACAGTCATAAACCCTTATGACCAGGGTGGAAGATTACAATATACAGTTTAACTTCTAAAGATAAAATAAATTAAAGATTAATGTTTAAGTATCCAATATACTGCGTCTTCTTGCTCATAAGTTTCATAATCCTTATTCTTTTTTCACTTAAACTGTCCAGCTATATAAATCTTTCTTTACATGTCCCTTCTGAGTCACTCTACAAGAATTTTATTCTACTTAGATCCATTTTATCTTGTAGTTTCTTAATGTCTAATTCTTTGTCATAAGGTTTCTGACTATTCCATGAAAAAAAAAATATTTTCTTTCTATGGGTTTTCCTACCCCTTTTACAACTTGCCTTTGTCTGGGTATATATTATGCACTATGACATTGGCATTCATATTTTTCTCTTTTCTTTGAACTTTTATCCTTAGTTCTCTTACTTTAGGGTTCACTATATTTTTGAGTATTATAGGTCACCAGGATCTGACTATACAATTCTTGTGAGGAAGTGAAAAGTCTAAAATGTCACTTACATAGGTTTTAATGAACCTACAAATATTCACTTATCCTTGAGCTTATCATTAATACTTAACAGTTCTACCTTGTATTTCCTCACATTTCGAATACCATCTCTTATCATAGATGGACTTGAGTAATAAAACAACTCTCTGACCCTTCTTGAAAAATCAAATCTTTATTTGGATTTCTCAAGAAATATCTTTTTTCAATGTTTCTCATCTGAACATTGCTTTACTTGATCTTAAGGACTGAACACCCTAAGGACCAAAATACAATTTTTCTGTTGAGTATATCTAGGTTAAACAATCCTAGACTAGTTTGCAGTTTCCATGTCAATTCATAAAACTGGCAGCCAAAGACAGGCATCTTAAGGTATTTAATCATTACATGTCCACAACAATGTAAATAACTGTAAGTCTACGATTAATACCAAATAAAATTAGCTAGCAATAATATATATACATAACATGTGCAAGCTAATTAATATCTTTGAAAAGTCAACCGAACTACACACACATCCTTTGGGACAATATGTGCACTGGTCCTCTCATATCTGTGCAATAACTGCGAAGAGATAATGACTTTCGAAAATCTCACCACCTTTGGGTGGATGAAGACCACTAAAGCCACAATCCTTCAACCATGTGCATGAGTTCTTTATTTTCTTTGACAACGCCACCTTTGGGTGGACAGTGTCATTCTTTGCTGCATCCATAAAAGTGAGAGTTTATGTTAGTGTCACTTTTGTGTAAACACTATATTTCCTTACAGTAGTTTATAAATGCATAAATGCTAGATTTGAGCATATCATGATAGAACTAAGGTTGCCACTTTGGTGGTCACACCATAATCCTTACACAATAGCTATAAATCATAATTTGAATAAACTTGGACAATGTCACCTTTGGGTGAACATTATCAAAACTGAAGCATTTACAAACACATATTGTAGAATTTGAACACATCATAATAAAACAAGGTTGCCACTTTGGTGGTCACACCAAGTTTCACCATGATATGAACAAATCCTAAACTGCAGCTTATGTAGGATATTTATTTACAAGTCTAAACATTCATATGAACATGCACATTAGCTCAATCAATCAATTTTGTACAATAACTTTAAGAAAAATCAGCAAAAACATTGCAAATCGAGTTCCCATAGGGCATTTTTCCATAATAACATATTTTTTAATGCATCAAAATGTACCAAAATATATATATCAGATTGAAGAGCATTAAAAATGGAGTCCAACGAAACAAACTGGAGGTCAATCCGACATTCCTAGCTCCCAGAATCACTGTTTAATGTTCTTTTGTTAAAAAAAAAAAAAAAAAAAAACTTAAACCAAACAGGTCCTTATAAGAAAACCCCGTCTGGGTCGGTTCGATCCGGTCTGACCAAAATCGGTTTGGTTCTCTTAGAACCGAACCGAATATTCCCTTTTTTATTCTCCACCTTTTTTTTTTACTATTACTTTGGTCCAAGCCGAACCACGGTCTGGTCCAAAGGTTCAACCACCGGGTTATCCGGTCCGAGCAAATGGATAGACGGGTCAACAGTCCGGGTTACCTGGTCAAATATGGGTATATGATTCGGGTCTCGGGTCGGGCAATTCGGGTCTATTTCTGGGTTACCGGTTCGACCCAATTGGCTGCGTCTGGGCTGGGCTCGCCCTAAACCTGGGCCGGGCCAGGATGGTTGGGCTTAGCCTGCCCCGCCCCGGCTGCTTTCCGCTGGGCTAGGGTTCCAATTCTAGCCGAGTCAAATCGGCGCCGCCAATTTTTTTTTTTTTTTTTTAGGCGATTCGGTCTGACTGACGGGCCAACCCGTTAGGGTTCCCGAGTTGACCCGGCGATGACCGGGTCAACGCCGCCGTAATAAAGTTTTTTTTTCTCCCACCCGCGAGTGGATCTCACTCGCGGATTCCGCCGGCGATTGCCGGGGCGTCCGGCGGCCGACGTCGGTGATTTTTATATCGTCGGCTCCGTCTCTTCGAGACCTTTCCAACGGTATAAAGCTTGATTAATTTTGTCGGTCGAAAAAAATTTCGTCTATGGAAATCTCTGACAAATCTGATCGAGATTTGATCCAAAACTTGAGAAAAATTCTCTTTTAATTTGACCATTCATTATCAATCTTTATAATCAATCTCCATTGATTCTAAGTCTATATGGTTGGCTCTGATACCAACTGTTAGAAAATTATGAGTTTAGGGTTTCAATGAAACCCATTCCAATCCCATACAGTTGCCCTAGAATACAATAGAGAAGCCATAAATTATGAATCATAAAGACATACCTGTTTCTGAAGAGATTAATTCCATACGCTCTAATCGAAATCCCTCGGCTACAGTCTTCCACAGCCTCCATAGGATATCCTGACGTCTCTTGCTAATGGGTGCAGAGAACTGATTAACCGTGGTTGTGGGGACTCTAACCCTGTATTTATAGAATACAGATGTAACCCTAAAACCCTTCCCACAATAGAATTAGGGTTACCAAACCTATCTCATACCGTGTGACGAACCAAACCAAACCGGTTATACCGTGTCAATCAGACTCCCACTGAATTAACTAGTTTAGGTAATTAATTAAGCCCACATAAATCTAACATCCCCTACTGCTACTCTTACTCCTATCAGATACCACCATTACGATTTAGGTGAAGTAGAAGTACAGAGTTGATACCACAAGGGATGAATTGCTTTTCCTTCTCCATACCCATAAGCTTAATGCTAACGAAAATAATGAAGACTACTATACCGTAGTCAGAAAATTAAAAGAAGATTTAATTACAGTTTTTTGGATTGAAGCTATGCTGTCAACTTGTTCATGGATTAAGTAGATTTTGTTCTGTTTTGGGCATTCTTATTTGTGTCCACTAGCTGTGAATCCTCCTACATAAGTACAAGAATCTCTAGAGCTTTTCTCTTTAATTTTGAAATATGCGGTTGGGTTTTAGATTACTCGGATTTCTGAAGCTTTGAAGTGATTGCAAGTTCAAACTCCCACCTTGAAGAGAGTCCAACAGTCTTCTATCCACCCATCGTATTTCTTGTTTCCCTTTTTTTATTTTTAATTATTTAGTTCAATCAAACAATTGGTTTGATTCAAACCATAAAATTGAATCAATTTATTTGGTAAGGAAAGAAACAAGTTGGTAGGTGCAAACAAGGATCGTAGTTTCGGTTTCATGCCTCATTTCGGCCAAGCTAGAAACCAAAATTTCGACAGGAAAACATGGTAAAAAAAAATTTATAGTTTCGAATGTGGTTTTGGTGACTATAAAACTTGCTTTTTGAGTTCAATTTTATTACGTAATGCAATTTTTACCTCTATAACATTTCTATTGAATTATTTATACAAAAACAACATTATAAATGGTAATTCTATTGTCTGTGTCTGTGCATGTGTGGGGGTAGGTGAACGAGTGGCTGTAATTGCATTACTCCTTCGAGAGGTGTCGAATCAAAATACAGAGAGTTTGATGAGGTTTTTCAAAAGTGGAATAATGCAGAGTCCATTGCAAATATTTGACGGCTCAGCTTGACTGATAAACCTGTGTTTGTGTTATTTCCTTTGCCACAATGTTTTTCCTCCTTCCCTCTCATTGCCTAGGTTTGTTCGTGTTTGTTACATATTCCACGGGGCTGATGCTTCCGAGCTTTGTGTTTCATTGCTTAAATTGTTTAATTGTAAAACATTGTGACTGGATACTGGAGCAAAACAGGGTGATAAAGAAGGAAGAAAGCCCTATGACATTAAACTCCTATCACAAAGATGATATTTTTTTTTTTTAAATCAAGGGTTCACCTACTGTGTGAAGCATAGACGTAGAAGATAGCAGCAGTAGCAGACAATAAAGTGTTGGAAGAATCATCAATCGATTTTTTTTCTATGCCAAAGGAAGAAGAGATTCTTATATTTACTTTAAAATAAAATAAAATAAAATAAAAATTAATAATAATAAAAAAACCCTCAAAGAGAGATGGCATTGGTAGCATAGATGAGATTTGCATCTTTAGCAAGAACTGGCGAATGAAAATAGACAGATTTTGTGGGATTTAATGCATGAGGCTAAAAAAAGCAGGAATCATTTAATTTTGAAAAAAAATCAGCTACCCCTAAAATAGTTTCAAAACATCATCTATCATCCGGATTCAAATTGTCTCATCCCTGAGATTCGGGAGGCGTGGCGGCGACCCCACTGGATGGTCGCCACGTGGGGGTCGGATGAATCCGACCCCTCTGTTCGAGCCGACAAGCCGAGCCGACAAGAGAGTGTCGGCTCGAACGGAGGGGTCGGATTCATCCGACCCCCACGTGGCGACCATCCAGTGGGGTCGCCGCCACGCCTCCCGAATTTCAAGGATGAGACGATTTGGATCCTCTATCACCCACACTTTTCAAAAAACATCAATTATACTCAAGTAACTAACGGAGAAAACTGCAATCACTGTTAGACATTTTTGCCCTTTTTGTTTTTAATTAAAATTTTTTAAAAACTAATAAAATGACTAATATAACTCTTCACATTTTCATTATCCTCTCTTTCTTCTCCTTCATCGCGAAATGCATCAATAGACGATCTCAGCCACTCAATCTTTCCTGATTTCGAACCTTGCTCATGTCACGGCCCTTGAGGGTTCATCCTACACCTTCCAAAACCGAGGTGGCTGTCATCTTACGGGTCCGAGCATATTCACGAGCCAGGTATTCGTGTGGCGGAACCTACTCCGCCGAGTCTACATCGGAATCATGCATCGATTCCACCGAGTCCATCCTCAATATCTTGGCCCAATCAAGTACCTTCACTGGTGCCGACGTCACCATGGTTCATGTTTCGATATCGATTATCCGATTGGAGATGAGGTTTTCAAATCTGATGGTGGGATGAGGGATGCTCTGTTCTTTAATTGAATTCAGTGCCTTTGCATAAATAAAAATGAGGAACTTTTCATTTCAATGGAACTTAGTGACGGTGTTCCTCATCTTTGGAATTTTGAGGTTAGGTTTGGTGTGCAGGTCCCATATTGCCCACCGTTGGGATTCATGACAAAGATGAACACCTCCTGCTTTGAGATTCCAAGATTCTGGAAAAAAAAAGGGACTCTGGCTTCTTTGTTTGTGTCTGGTTTTCTATTATGTCAGTTACAGGAAAATCTGCAATTGATGCAAGATCCTTGATCCCTGTGACTTTCCGCTCCCGGCCGAGTCATCGACCAAGGCCATTGATAGCCCACCAACATCACCATTTCTCCGTTAATCCCACTCTTCCTCTTCTTCCTCTTCTTTTTCTACTCTGCAACTTCACCAAACCATAAGATGCGACACTTGTTCTTCACTTGTTGGATAAGAAGCAACACCTGTTCTTCACTTTTTGAGATAAGATGCAACACCTGTTCTTCACTTTCTGGGAAATTACTGTAGCTTTGCATTTGTTAGTCTTAATTAGACAACTCTTATAATTTACCATTGCTTTTTCTTCAATTTTTCTTTTGTGAAATTTGGAGAGCATAATTAATGTATCAGAAACAAAAACAGAAAACAGAAATTGCAGGAAAGCTTAAATCTCCCGATTTGATCAGAATCAGCGGTTTCAATTGTTAGATAATTATGTGTTTAGGGTTTCAATGAAACTCATTCCAATCCCATACAATTGCCCTAGAACACAATAGAGAAGTCATAAACTATGAATCATAAAGACATACCTGTTTGTGTAGAGATTAATTCCATACGCTCATTGACACTCCAAGCTTTGATCGAAATCCCTCGGCTACAGTCTTCCACAGCCTCCAGAGGATATCCTGACGTCTCTTACTAATAGGTGCCGAGAACTGATTAACTGTGGCTGTGGGGACTCTAACCCTGTACTTATAGAATACAGATGTAACCCTAAAACCCTTCCCACAATAGAATTAGGGTTACCAAACCTATCTCATACCATGTGACGAACCAAACCAAACCGGTTATACCGTGTCAATCAGATTCCCACTGAATTAACTAGTTTAGGTAATTAATTAAGCCCACATAAACTAACAATCTCCCACTTGGGCTATATTAATTACAAAACTATCGTCAACCAGTGTGGCCACGAAATCCAACACACTAAATCGTCACTAACTTTGAAACATCCATCAAGCTTCCCAATGCGAGCAACAACGAATAATACACCTTAACATATGGTGTACAAACTTCTGTCAGCCACAACAGAGGTCTACTCAATACATGAATCACCTGAGATAATGCATGAAAGTAAACTTCCATGCGAGTCCAAACTTGATTAAAGAACCTTAATCAAAGTGCCCCCAAAACCTTTATGGGCAACTTAACATGGTATTTAAATATTCTAAAATTATAATATCATACTTTGACTAGACGCTTTGATATTATCCTTTCATGGCAAACCGCCTCTAGCTTGGATTAATACCACACTTTGACTTGTCGTCATTATTTGTATGGCTGAATACCGCCTCTTATCTTGGCTGAATACTGCCTTAAAACTAAGGCTAAATACTGTCTTGAAACTTTGGCTAAATACTGTCTCATATCTGTGACATGTCAAACACATAACTATGTATGCAAAATAGCAATAACGCAAATACTAATGTAAACAAAATCATAGTTACAAAAACTGTATCCATCAAACCATGTGCAATACAATCAAACACAGTAAGCAATGTGAAAACACAAATATAAACATAAAGAGTCCCCCACTGATTAAGCATATCTAGAGACTCCCACTGATTCCCAGATCTTTGGCCACTTAAGCCTCTGAAAAATTATTTGTTTTCAACCATTCTTATATTGGACGTACCGTCCCTTAAAGACTCCCACTGACAAAACCTTCGTCCAAGAATCTACAACGATATAAAATCTTTTAACATCTTTCTTACTTGAAAAGATTTGATCTCTATTATGCTGTGAAATACTATATTTCTTATTATTCTTTGAGAAGAACACAGTTGAACCGCTGTCAGAACACATCTCAATAGGTTTAGAAGTGGAGTCTACAATCTCCAAATTTGAGAATAAATTTTCACACAAGATATCTTGCTTGTTATCATTATATAGAGTTATAAAACCCTACTACCATGACAATGAACCTTGATGTTGGTTTCTTGTTATCAATACAATCATTATAAATTACATCAAAAATAGCTTAGAGTGTCACTACTTCTATAAATGAACATATAATCTTTGATCCTCTGCATATACCGCATGACCTTCCTTTTCCCCATTGTCCAGTAAGCTATACCGGCATCCAACTGAAAACATCCTATGACACTCAATGAAAAGGCTATATGAAATTATTACAACCTTAAACATATATCAAGCTCTCTACTGTATTATAGATGCTAATACTCAGTATCATTCTTTGTCTATAATTCTGTCAATTTGTCTCTTTTACCGATTTTAGCATCCGCAACTTACTAGTTATACATGCATACTAAACCATTCAAAAACACGAACAGTATTTATACTTTGAGATAAATCCAGAATTTTATTTTTCCTGTCATGAGCAAACTCAATTCCAGGTACAAAGGTACTTTCTCATACAATTTTACATGTTGAAGTTATCAGACAGAAAAATATTGATTTCAACTAATAAACCATGTCACTACAGGCCAAAGAAAATCATCAACACATATGACAAGGAAGTGAATCCACTCCCACTGACCTATAGATATATACAATGGTCAATAACAATCTCAACAAAGTTGAAAGAAGATACAACCCTGTCAAACTTCAAATACCATTATCCAGATATCCGTTTAATCCACAGATTGACTTTATAATTCTTCGAAATATATCTTCTTTATCCTTACCACAAAACCTTGTGATTAAAATATATAAACATTTTCTTCAAGATTTTCTTTGATCAAAACGATCTTTACATCTACCTGATGCAACTCCAAAATAAAAATGAGCAACTAAGACCTAAAAAAATTTGATGTTCTCTTTCTCTTCCCTTTGTGTGATTCCACTTTACTATAAGTATTACTTTGTAGCAATCAATTCTTCCACTGGAATCACATATTTTGTTGTATATCCATTTTTAGCCTATGAGTACACCGCTCATTGACAAAAGCATAAAATTCTAGTCTCGTTATTGTTCATAGACAACAACACATCCTTTATGATCATTAAACATTCAAGAGCAATTTCATTACTAATAACGTGCTCAAAATCATTAGGATATTTATTTTTGTCCATCACCAACAACATCTATTTTGAAGTACAACATGTGATTGGATGAAATCACAGATCTACATGGTCCAATATATCTCTTCATTACCTCATCTGGCTTTGCTACTATGGCTGAAGCATCGATCTTAATAAATATTTCTATAATCATTTCATTATACTCTGGTAACATTTCTGTTATCTCAACTGGTTACTTCACATCCATTTTCATGTGGTCTCATCAAACTTCAAGTTTCTTGGGTCTATTTTGACATCCCATAATATGACAACTTAATGTCCTAAAATAATCACTCTCCGAGTGTTATGAAACCATGTCAGTTCTATAGTTTTAAACAAGAAGATAACTTAAACTAGAACTGACTAACTATACATTATATTAATAATATAGGCTGCAATATCAATTCTTTCCTTACAGGATTAAATACATTCTTAAGCTTTTACAAAACACTTACTTAAATTTATCAAAAATAGACCAGTATCACATGGTCTCCCAAAACTCTCTCATTCAGATCCAATAGTTTCAATTCTTTTAATAAAAGTTTTTTCACCTTAAATTTTCATTATTTGGAAAAACAACCATAGACTAAACTGTAACAAGAAGTCCTAGATGAAATCTCGATGTCCACCAATTCCAATAAATCCTAGTTGTGAATAACCTTTACTTACTTTAATCTTGTCATATTTTCTTTTAATTAATTCTCACATATATACATGTAATAAACCTTGGAAGGAGAATTTCAGAATATTATTCTTTCTAATCTTTCTTTGGACAACAGTCCTAAACCCTTATGACCAAGGTGGAAAATTACGATATACAGTTTAACTACCAAAGATAGAATAGATTAATGCTTAAGTGTCCAATATACTGCACCTTCTTGCTCAGAAGTTTCATAATCCTTATTCTTTTTTCACTTAAGCTGTCCAGCTATATAAATCTTTCTTTACATGTCCCTTCTGGGTCACTCTACAATAATATTATTCTACTTAGATCCATTTTATCTTGTAGTTTCTTAATGTCTAATTCTTTGTCATAAAGTTTCTGACTATTCCATGAAAAAATATTTTCTTTCTATGGGTTTTCCTACCCCTTTTACAACTTGCATTTGTCTGGGTATATATTATGCACTATGACATTGGCATTCATATTTTTCTCTTTTCTTTGAACTTTTATCCTTAGTTCTTTTACTTTAGAGTTCACTATATTTTTAAGTACTATATGTCACCAGGATCTGACTATACAATTCTTGTGAGGAAGTGAAAAGTCTAAAATGTCATTTACATAGGTTTTAATGAAGTGTCCATCTGTGTATAGATTATCGAGACTTAAACAAGCTTACCATCAAGAATCGGTAAGCTTTGCCCAGGATCGATGATTTTTTTAATCAATTGGAGGGTGCTAGTGTCCTTTAAAAAGTTGACCTCCGTTCAGGCTACCACCAGTTAAAGATCAAAGGGAGTGATATTCCAAAGACAACATTTAGGATGAGGTATGGACACTTTGAGTTTTTGGTGATGTCTTTCGGGTTAACGAATGCCCCGGCTTCCTTCATAGAACTGATGAATCGGGTATTCCATGAGTTCTTAGATAAGTTTGTCATCGTCTTCATTAATGACATACTCATCTACTCATCTGATAGTGCAACCCATGCCGAACATCTCAGATTGGTATTACAGAAGCTAAGGTAGGAGAGATTGTATGCCAAATTTAAGAAGTGTGAGTTTTGGCTCAATCAAGTAGCCTTCTTGGGTCACATCATCTCTGCTGAATGTTTGGCAGTAGACCCTGCTAAAGTTAGTGTAGTTATGGAATGGAATATGCCAAAGACAGTCATAGAAGTTAGGAGTTTTCTGGGATTGGCTGGTTATTACCGGAGCTTCATTAAAAATTTCTCCTGCATCGCAGTACCTTTGCCAGGGTTAACAAAGAAATGAGTGAAATTTGTTTGGATTGACAAGTGTGAAGAAATTTTTCAGATGTTAAAACAAAAGCTTGTCTCCACACCCGTCTTAACCATTCCTTCTGATAAGGCACCGTTTATGGTATATACTGATGCATCTAAGTATGGCTTAAGCTGTGTTCTGATGTAGGATGATAGGGTAATTGCCTACGCCTCGAGACAACTGAAAGTTCATAAAAAGAACTACCCTACTTATGATCTAGAGCTTGCCGCCATCGTTTTTGCCTTGAAGATATGGTGACACTACCTATATGAAGAGTAGTTTAGTGTGATGTTAGATTACAAGAGGCTAGTCTACCTGTTTAACCAAAAGGAATTGAATATGAGACAACAAAAGTGGCTGAAATTACTAAAGGACTATGGTTGTGATATCAAGTACACCTAGGAAAAGCTAACATGGTAGCTGACGCATTGAGCAGGAAAGCTTAGTTTCACGCCTAGAAAATGATTCCGAATCTTTTGATCATGATGAGGGGCATTATATGGCTTATACACTGGTCACTGCTCCACTTTAGGATAACGAGGCTTCCACCACAGATGCTTTAGCTATAGATTGGGTTGAGGTTGCATCAGCTTTGCTCAATGCCTTAACCATTCAACACACCTTGATGGATCAGATTAAAGAAGCAATTAACAATGATATGTATCTGAAGACCCTTAAGCAAGATCTTGAAAAGGGAAAGCAGGACCCAAATATTTCCTTGGATAGTATGGGAATGATCAGATACAGGGGCAGAATATATGTGCCTGAGACTGTTAAGGAATTGAAAGAGAATGTCTGATTGAAGCACACTCTTCTCCTTTCACCATGCATCCTGGTAGCACCAAATTATATCAAGATTTGAAGAAAGCTTATTGGTGGCAAGGTATGAAGGCTGATGTAGCTAACTTAGTGTACAAGTGCCTTACTTGCTAGCAAGTCAAGGCAGATTGTCAAAGACCGCCTGGTTTACTTCACCCATTACCAATTCCAGAATGGAAATGGGATCATATCACCGTGGATTTTGTAACTGGGTTACCTTTAACTTTGAACAATGTTGATGTAGTTTGGGTAATCATAAACGTCTAACTAAGGTGGCTCGCTTATTGCTGTTAGACCATAGTACACCATGATAGATTGGCTAAGCTCTATGTAGACAATATAATAAGATTGCATGGAGTGCCAGAAAGCATTGTGTTCGACAGAGATCCCAGATTTACATTTAAGCTATGGGATAGCTTGTAGAAAGCAATGGAAACATAGTTAAAGTTCAGCACTACCTTCCACCCTGAGACAGATGGACAGTCAGAGTGCACTATGCAGATATTAAAAGAGATGTCCCGAGCTTGTGCCTGGGATTTCAAGGGCAGCTGGGATAAATACTTGACACTTATGAAATTTGCCTACAATAATAGCTTCTAGGCTACCATTGGCGTTGCTCCATTCGAGGTATTATATGGCAGACGATGTAGGATACCCCTGTATTGGAATGAAGTGGGAGAGGGCAAAAAACTGGGGTCAAATATTATCGAGGATACTTGTAACAAAGTGGACCTGATAAGGAAAAGGATTAAAGCAGCCCAGAGAAGGCATAAAAGTTATACTGATGTATGGTGTAAGGACCTAGAATTTCAAGTTGGGGACAAAGTGTTCCTGAAGGTATTATCCTACCGTGGTATTCGTCATTTTGGCACGAAAGGGAAATTGAGTCCCAGATACATTGGTCCTTTTGAGAACTTAAGGAGAAATAGAAATGTGGCGTATCAGTTGGCTTTACCTCCAACATTATCTAAAGCTCATGACGTATTTCACATTTCTCTTCTCAAGAAGTACATCTATGATCCATCTCACATCTTGAGTGCTGAGGTTCCTCATATAGACCGGGACTTGTCATGCATCGTGGAGCCAGTAGCAATCTTAGACAGAAGGTCCAGCAATTACGGAATCGTTCTATCCCTTATGTAAAGGTCAATTGACATAGCTACACCATTGAAGAAGCCACTTGGGAAGGTGAGAACAAGATGCGGGAAAAGTATCCGCATTTATTTCGAAGAACCAGGTATGCTCTAATTTAGGGGATAAACTTCTTTTAAGTTGGGGGATTATAAGACCCGCACTCGAAATCCACTACTAACCCGGATTCCTCTTGTGCCAAGTCTCAACACTCAGGCCGACGAGGTATTTAACACGGATCCGATGGACATCGAGCCTTAGTGAGCCTCTTTATACATACAAGATAATTTAAATGCACTAGGATTGACCTAAGGTGGCCCCACATACATCCCAATGCATATGAGCCATCCTACTGATTGAAGGACTGTAATGTCACACCCCAATTTCGACTGAACCAGAAGTGTGAGTGAATTGCCACTAAACCAATGGTTCACACCAGGATCTCAATAAGATCGTATCCACTTATACATACCATTGCACATGATCATAATAGATTATAAATAAATACAGCGAAAGTTTTAAATTAAATGAACTGAGTATTCTATTGATAAATAAAATAAATTATCCAATTATCCAAATACCAACATGTAAATAAATATCTTTACATTGTTTATAAAATCCAACTGAAATAAATAAAATAAGCTAAATCAAGAATATCCTAGAGGTACACGTAGTAAGGGCACTCGCATAAAGCGTCATGGTCGTCCTCCCATGCTTGCACTTCCAAAGCAGCAATACCTCCATACACTGGACCATCCATGTAGTCCTCTATAGTGTAACCTGCATCAACATCAAAAAACATGTATATATACAAGGGTGAGTTCACAACTTAGCTCAGTAAGAAAATCAAATAATGCAACAAGCAATATGGATGAGTGACATTCACATTTGGTCTGGTTTGTAAGTATGCAATGTGCTATAGAAAGGATTGGCAGCCACCGTACCTCTATACACGAGTGTATGAATCCATCCAATAGTTCAAACACTATTGTCGTCCGACATACACCCACTATGGAATAGAGATAGAGCTAAAGTGTCCGGATCACACACACCCAATACTTCCCCTGATATCCTATCCATACCAACACGTAAGCCCCTATTGGCGAGGGCTTGCAAACTGGGTTCGCAACTAATCAATCCTATATGTCATCACAGTAGGCCCTATCCTAGCATAGCTCACTATGGCATAGAGATAGGGCTCGAGTCTGGTGGCCAGGCCGAATACCACAGTGCCATGTCCTCCCCCTAATACCCTACCCGCACCCAGCATGTTAAGATAGCAGCGATACGTAAAGGTGTCAGTGTGAGAAATGATCCAAGATCCTAGGCCATTCCCATTCCAGACACCAATGAAAACCTTCACATGCTTAATAATCACATCCTAGCATAGCAAGTATGCATGAACAATACAATAACTGGAAGTAAAGATGACATGTGATTATGCACAAACACCATTCCACAGAACAATAATTATTAACAATGTTTTACTGTCATTAAGTTATTAGGGTTTAGGTCTGATTCCCTTATCTGACGCTTGATTGCTAGCTTGCTCTACATCACAGAGTCCAAACATACTATCACAAGGTCCTACATGACATTAAAGTTTAGTTAAAAATTGTTCCATAGGTTTTACGTTGGTAAAAAATCAACTGGGTAAAAAACCAACCCATTTTGGACATACCGATTGCATATACTGGTCGTAGGTCACTGTACAGTGGTGTGACTGGTATAGTCGACCGGACAGCCTTGGCAGGCTACTCGAGAGGTACCGATCACATATACCGGTCGCACATAGTGCCACCGGTATGGTCAACCTGTATTGCCACATCCCAATTCTGGACTAACCAAAATGGTGTGATGAACCGTTAATAAACCAACGGTTTAACCAGGATCTCGAATAGGCTATCCCAATTTTTGTTAAACCAAAATACATTCCACATTAATCAGAGGTAATAAAGTAAATAGCGGAAGTCTTACAGATAATGAACTGAGGTCTAGTCATGATAAATAATTAATATTCCATTTATCACCAAGTAACCAAAACATAATTTAATACATATCACAATATTCAAATACAAAAATTAAACACTAAGCGTATCCATAGTTGAAACGCTCGCTTAATGAATCACAATAGTCCTCCATAGCTTGCTCATCATAGCCGCCACCTGTTCATATGTTGGCGTGTCGACATAATCTTCAATCATAATACCTGCAACATCAGAAACTAAAAGAATTACGCGCGCGAGGGTCATCTCTCCAACTTGAGCTCAGTGAGAAAATAAACCAATGCAACAAACATATGCATGCATTCAATTCATATCTGTGGTCTGGTATATAAGTTTGCATGTGCTATAGAAAGGTTCGGTGCCCGCCTCACCTCTATACACGAGTGTGTGAAGCCGCCCAAAGGTTAACGTTTATTGTCGTCCCACATGCACCCACTATGGAATAGAGATAGAGCTAAAGTGCTTAGGACCACACCGCATCACACTTCCCCTGATACTCTAACCATACCAACACGTAAGCCCCTGCTGACAAGGGCTTGCAAACTGGGCTCGCAACTAACCAATCCTAATGTCAAACAGTGTACCCAAGGCCTCACCCCAGCATCCCTCAATACATCTATAGAGATAGAGCTAAGGCCCCCCGGCAGAGTTGAAGACTATACGGTCCGAGACCACCTCCCCTGATACCCTACGACGTAATAGTTCTGCTAAGGTAATGGCGATACGACAATGTCAGTGGATAAGACTTGAGTAGAGATAGAGCTAGAGTCTGGTGACCAGGCTGAACCACAATGTCACGTCCTCCCCCTGATGCCCCACTCGCATCAAGTACACTAACCACACACAAACATTCACATGCCTATTCCTAGCATCATCATCATCATCATGTTATAAATAAAATTAAATATGCATGAACATTAATAGCAGGAATATTGGATGACATGTTGAATGTACATTACAAGCATACACGCATAGGATCAGTCATGGCATTGGACTCAAGAAATAAAAATAGTTTATTATTAGCCAATTAGTTTAGGTCTTGTTTCCTCACCTTTGCTTGAGTGTAGATCCTCTTTCAAGCTTTAAGAATCACTTTTATATCAATAGGAAAACCTAACAAGTCGATAGGTTTTAGTTGGAATTCATTCCGATAATTTTAGGCTTGCTGTTAAGCTAGGGTCGCAGGACGGGTCGCAGGTAGTGTAGCAGTTTTCTGCGGTCCCAGGGTGTAGGGTCGATGCTAGGGTCGGATGTTCCATCGACCCTAGGTGCGACCGCAGCTTCCCAGGACTTCCCAATGCTAGGGGTCGATCCTGTGGTCTAGTAGGGTCGATTCCCAATCGACCCTGGTTTGAGTCAACCTTTTCATCCTACAGTCCATTCTTTCATGTTTGGGTCCTTTGACTTACTTTTATAGTTCATTCTATGATTGTTCTATGGCTCAAAACTCCAAGTTACTCACTTTTCATAGTTTTCCATGATTTCCATTGGAATTTATCCATGGATGGATGATATTAGGGTTTCTCCTAACCTAACTTCATCATAATCTATTCTAAGCTTTCAATTTAGATACGGATTGAGGTTCATACCTTCTGTAGTATGAGTTTCAAAGATTTCTCTGAGCTTCTTCTTCTTCCTTAGCCTTTTCTTCAAGTTTTCCTTCTCTTCCTCTCTTCCTTCTCTTCTCTTTCTCTCACTTTCAATTAGGGTTCTAAAAGGAGTGAAAGAGGCTTAGGGACGTCCTATTTATAGAGGAAAACCTCCCAAAATAAGTCCCATTGAGTTTAGGAAAGGTCCCAATTGAAATTAGGAAAGTTTTCTAATTTTTGGTTCGTACTGGTTTTGTTGTTTTCCTAGGGTCGATGCTAGGGGGTCGATGAGGGGTCGGACAATCCGAGACCCCTGCGACCCCACGACCAAAAAGTCATGGGTTGGACTTCTTTTGAGGTGGGGTTGACCCTGCCTATTTGGGTATGCGACCCTACCCTCATTTTGACTATTTTTGAGTTAAATTTCATATCGGGTCTTGGGTTTCTTCACGCACTTGGTCCACTTGGCTCGACCATGATATGTATACTGGTCACGACACAAAATGTAAGGTTAGACCGGGTTCATGGCGTGCGGGTCTTACAACTCCACCACCCTTAAAAGAAATTTCGTCCTCGAAATTTGAACGTACAGATCTTACAACTCCCCCCTCCTTAAAATAAATTTTGTCCTCGAAATTTGAATTTAGGTGGGAATTATATTTTCGCATTGCATCTTCTTCTTTTCATGCAATCTTCTCCACGTCTTGTCTTCGCCAGATTATCTTTATATAATAATTATTCCAGTTTTTGAGATGTTGTACCTTCCAACTAGTGAACTAGGCTGGTACCACTTCAATAGTTAAATCTTCTATCTAATCCAGTGGATCAGTGGTCAATACCTTTGATATGGATTTCCAACATACTTGTTCAATTGTGATACGCAAAATACGTCATGCGCACTAGACATGGACAGCGGTAATACTAGTTGATATGCAACTTTTCTATGTCTCTCCACAACTTTACAAGGTCCAACACATATATAGGATCCCACTTTCCCTTTTTGCTGAACTTCTTCAAACCATACATAAGTGATATCTTCAAGAACACTTTATCACTTATGGCGAACTCGAGGTCTTCGTGTCTCTTCTGTGAAACTTAAGCTATCTTGGCCCTTTTCTTTGATCTTGTCTGCTACTCGACAGGTTTCTTCAACAGACTCAGGTCTTACCATTCCTTATTCACCAACTTTATTCCAAAACAAAAGAATTTGACATTTCTACCGTACCATGCTTTATAGGTGACATCTACATAGTAGCTTGGTAGCAAATTCAATCCACATATAGCTTAGTTAGCCGCTCCAAAGCATACCGAGGTCGTATAGCAATGGAATGAGTTATCTTCCTAAGGCGATTAACAATCACCCAAACCATGTCAACCGATCTGGAAGTCAGTGGCAAATCATTGACATAGTTCATTGTACTGTAGTTTCACTTCCAGACTGGCTTCGATAGTGGTTATGGTAAGCCATGTTGGTCTTTGTCTTTCAGCCTTTACTTGCTGATAATTCAGACATTGAAACATGCATCTAGCCACAACTACTTTTATTCCCTTCTACCAAAATAATCTCTTCATGTTTTGGTATATATTATACTTCTAGAATGTATCCAATACGGAATAGAATGGGCTTTTAACATTATCTTATATCTTATGATCAGCATTTTTCACTTCAGGTATACATAATCATCCTCTGTATCATAGGACCTTTTTCGCATTCGGAGTAAGTCAGGGTTTGGTTTTCCTTCCTCTAAATCTGCTTACACCGTTCTTATATATAGATCTAACAAAATTGCTATTTTTACTTCATCCATCAATTCAGAGATGATCTTTAATGCTAGAAGCGCAGCCGACAAACTATTACTCCATAAGTTCATCCATAAATTCTCTCTCAATTGGATCATCACGAGTTTCTATTATATGTTACTCTCCTTCCTAATCAAAATCTATTGTTGCGAAACATAAGGCAGCATCTATACTGGTTCCTTCCTCGGACTTCATAATTCCCTTTTTACTTAAGGCCTTAGCTACTACCTTAGCCTTGCTGAGATGACACTGTATATCACAAGCTTAATCCTTGACCAATTCCAGCCATTTTCTTCTCTTTATGTTCAACTCTTTCTAGTGAAGAGATAAATAAAACTCTTGTAAGCCGATTTAATTTGAAATTCTTCTCTGTATAGATAATGTCTCCAAGTCTTGATTGCATGAACTACAGTTGCTAACTTCAAGTCATGAGTTAGGTGATTCTTTTCATGCTCCTTCAGTTTTCTTGAAGCATATACAATCGCTTATTTACCTTGCATCAACTTGCATCCTAGATCCAATCTGAAAGCTTCGATGTTTAGGGTAAACGATTTTCCTGGTGTCCGAATGGTCAAGATGGGAGTTGATATCAACCTTACTTTAGAATCTGGAAACATTCTTCACACTTGTCAGTCCAATTAAACTCCTCTCCCTTCTTGGTTAGCTTGGTAAGAGGTATTGCGATCCTAGAGTGGTCCTCCATGAATCGTCTGTAATAACCAGATAAACCCAAGAAACTTCTGATCTTTGCAATATTCTTTAGGTGTTTCTCACCATATGATTACTTTTTCTTAATAGGGTCCACTTTAATCCCTTTTTATGATGCTACGTGATCTAAGAGGATCACTTTGTTTAATCAGGTCTCCTATTTCTTGGACTAGGCATAAAGCTTTTCCCTTCTCAGTTGTTGTGAAGCTGTTCCAAGATTCGTTGTATGAGTTGCTTCATGCTTGGAATAAACTAAAATATCATCTATGAAAACTATGACCAACATGTCCAACATGTCATGAAACACCCAGTTCATCAGCTCCATAAAAGATGTAGGGGCATTGGTTAATCTAATCATCATAATCGAGAACTCAAAATTTCCCAATCCCGATTCTAAAAGCTATTTTCAGAATATCGTTGTCTGAATTCTTCTGCTGATGATATCTTGACCGAAGATTAATCTTAGAAATTACCTTCGCTCCTTGCAACTATTTAAACAAGTCATCATTCTGAAGTAGTAGATATCGATTCTTGATCGGGAGCTTGTTTAGTTCCCAATAATCTATACATAATCTGACATTACCGTCCTTCTTTCTCACGGATTGCATTGGTGCTCCCTGTGACACAATACTTAGCCAATTAGAACCCTTGTCTAATAACTCCCGTAGTTGAGTCTCAATCCCTTCAACTACATAGGAACTACTCTATAGATGCCTTTGACACAAGTATCGTCCTTGGTAACAAGTCGATGATGAACTCGGTCATATGATCAGATGGTAACCCAGGTAAGTCTCCTGGAAACACATTGGAAATTTATACATCAGATCAATATCTTCCATCTGTGGTGCTTCTTGGGTAACGTATACCACAGATACCATATATCCAACTTCTTTCTCTTCAAAGCATCTCTTTGCCTTTAGCATAGAGAGGATCAGCCTTCACTTCTTGGCAACTTACTTCCAACAAAACTAAATTATATGTCGTCTTTATTCTTGAATGATAACATCTTCTATGCACACAACTACTTTGTAGAGTGTTGAGACAACCAGTCTATTCCCAAGATGACGTCAAAGTCTACCATCTCAAGTCGACTCAGGATGCATCCAAAATCTGTCCATCCATATGATTTGGACATTGTTCGTAACATTCATCCCATACAACATCTAGTCCAAAAAGGGCTTGAACTAGAAAATCTAGTGTAACGGTCTTAAGAGCTTGTCTAGTTCCTTTATCTCTTAGTTTTTCATAGACTATTGCTTAAAATCTCATATCTTGAAAAACTCATTAGCTTATATTTCCTTTATCACTGCTGTTCTACCCTGATCTCTTTTTCATATACCTCGAAAAATATCTTATGATTGTTACTTCATATCCCAAGTCTATCTATAAGCATTAGGGTATATGCTTATAAATTCATTAATCCAACCAAACTCTTTTGGTCTTTACTTAATCATCTCACTCGACATTTGGCATAGCCCAGTATTACTTATACTAATCTGAATACTATCAATGCCAAAAATTTGACTTTATCCTTGTATCCACTCTTAGATTTGCTTTTAAGAATCTTCTGCTTTGTCAAAATTCATACCGATATAACCATCTTTAACTTTACTTGAGTGCTATCTACTCTTTTCTAGTTACTCTTGATAGTTTTTATTTTTTGCTCATGCACTCTTTTATAGACATGACTCATATCCATCAAATCAGTAATCTCAAAATAGATTCTCCATTACTTCATCTGAGGTTTATTGGCCATAACATTTAATCTGAATCCAATCATCTTTCTTCCAATAATTCCATTATCACTAAACATCTTATCAATGAATGTCGAGAAATATAAGAATCAGAATGTTTATCCAAAACAATTCATTTCCTTCTTTCAATTTAGTATGCCGACAAACACTTTCTTTATCTAATGAACTTAAGTTTAAAGGATTAGGAGTAAATCTGTGGTAATCCAACCGGCATTAAAAGGTCGTTAAGTTGCACGTGGTCCAAATACATGGAAATAGAGGTTTTATAATTCTTAACCTCATGGTTACAGGTTCTATTGAGTGTATAATGCCATTGGTCAAGGCACTATAGGAATAAATCTGGAGAAAGTTTTCGTACATCAGTAAATCAGGTAAAATCAAAAAGATGTACGCTCAACATGATTAAACATTTAACTGTTCATTCCGTTCATATCTCTGTTCATATTGTCAATCATGAGAGTGGCTCAGTTTGGTATAATTAGGACTAATACTAAAGAAACAATATCTATAACTTCAATTGACAGGTTAAATCAAGAAGGTATCCTGTCAAGGTACGAGATTTTAAAATCAGGTATGTGCATCATCTATAATCATAAGAGTAAATCAATAATGCACCGCATCCTATATAAACTTATCTATTTATAAGGTTACAATAGATTTGATCCTTTGCTGAAAACGTTTAAGGCTTTGTCTTCAGAAAATATTCCTCAATCTTTGGTCGGATCATTTTTTCATGATGCAGCTATCCGATACATCGGTGGTTGATAAGGGTAACCACCTTGATACACTGCTTGTTGTGCACCAAGCTTCTGCACTGGGGTGTGCGTTACTGGGACTTGCTGTATGGTAGGCACTGTGTTATAGGTAACAGGTGCTGGGGGTACAGTGTTGATACCAATTAGTACTGTACATGGCTTGACTCGGAGGTGTTGATGTAACATTGGCAACTTGGGTAGTAATTCACATTGCAACTTGCATAGTCGGTCTCATCTATTGTTGCTCATGTATTTTGTCTAGCTAAATTTATTACAATCGTAGCCAAGGTACTTGGTAGTCCAGGTGATTGGCTGGAGTGGCCTGGTTGTTCACCTCATTTGATTTGCTTTAATCTAATTATCATTATTTAGCATCTGCTCATATGAGTTTTCACTACTCGTTCTCGACCCAGATAGTGGTGGGGTCGAGTTGCAACATCTTCTTAATGCTCAGCGGGCAATGGATCAGCTTGTGGTGGATCTCATTCTGAGTCTCCATGTCACCCAGGAGTATAGCTTTATCTTCTTCTAGTTACTCTTATTCTTAATGTATGGCCATTATTTTCTTATCTCTGTTGGATTTAGCCCGAGATCTTTCTCTTTATCTCTATAGGGATTTTGACATTACTAGCCATTTTCCTTCTTCCTTTGTCATAGATCGAGTTTCACATCTTGTGAGTACCAAATCGGTATTCCAATTTCTCTACTTTACAGATGCTCCCTTCTTGATACTGTACTATATCTTTTGTATACTTAGGTAACTGCCCGACTTATAGATAGTACCCTATATTATTTGTATATCAGGATAAATTTTGGTCTTCTCTTTCTGTTTGAGTGTATATATATGGTTTCACCTTTTATATGTACATTATTGTCTTGTTTAAGTTCGGTCTCAACCAACATAGGTGCTTATGTGGGTTTGTATTAAAGCTTTTAATTATCCTAACTCAGTTCATGGACTCCAGTGGAAGTATTCAGGTTTCATGGGAAGGTCTGAGAGCTCTGATACCAAGTTGTCACACCCCAATTCTGGACTAACCAAAATAGTGTGATGAACCGTTAATAAACCAACGGTTCAACCAGGATATCGAATAGGCTATCCCAATTTTTGTTAAACCAAAATACATTCCACATTAATCAGAGGTAATAAAATAAATAGCGAAAGTCTTACAGATAATGAACTGAAGGTCTAGTCATGATAAATAATTAATATTCCATTTATCTCCAAGTAACCAAAACATAATTTAATACATATCACAATATTCAAATACGAAAATTAAACACTAAGCGTATCCATAGTTGAAACGCTCGCTTAATGAATCACAATAGTCCTCCATAGCTTACTCATCATAGCCGCCACCTGTTCATATGTTGGCGTGTCGACATAATCTTCAATCATAATACCTGCAACATCAGAAACTAAAAGAATTACGTGCGCGAGGGTCAGCTCTCCAACTTGAGCTCAGTGAGAAAATAAAACAATGCAACAAACATATGAATGCATTTAATTCATATTTGTGGTCTGGTATATAAGTTTGCATGTGCTATAGAAAGGTTCGGTGCCCGCCTCACCTCTATACACGAGTGTGTGAAGTCACCCAAAGATTAACATTTATTGTCGTCCCACATGCACCCACTATGGAATAGAGATAGAGCTAAAGTGCTTAGGACCACACCGCATCACACTTCCCCTGATACTCTAACCATACCAACACGTAAGCCCCTGTTGACGAGGGCTTGCAAACTGGGCTCGCAACTAACCAATCCTAATGTCAAACAGTATACCCAAGGCCTCACCCCAACATCCCTCAATACGTCCATAGAGATAGAGCTAAGGCCCACTGGCAGATCGAAGACTACACGGTCCGAGACCACATCCCCTGATACCCTACGACGTAATAGTTCTGCTAATGTAATGGCGATACGACGATGTCAGTGGACAAGACTTGAGTAGAGATAGAGCTAGAGTCTGGTGACCAGGCTGAACCACAATGACCAGGCTGAACCACAATGTCACGTCCTCCCCCTGATGCCCCACTCGCATCAAGTACACTAACCACACACAAACATTCACATGTCTATTCCTAGCATCATCATCATCATCATGTTATAAATAGAATTAAATATGCATGAACATTAATAGCAGGAATATTGGATGACATGTTAAATGTACATTACAAGCATACACGCATAGGATCAGTCATGGCATTGGACTCAAGAAATAAAAACAGTTTATTATTAGCCAATTAGTTTAGGTATTGTTCCCTCACCTTTGCTTGAGTGTAGATCCTCTTTCAAGCTTTAACAATCACTTTTATATCAATAGGAAAACCTAACAAGTCGATAGGTTTTAGTTGGAATTCATTCCGATAATTTTAGGCTTGCTGTTAAGCTAGGGTCGCAGGACGGGTCGCAGGTAGTGTAGCAGTTTTCTGCGGTCCCAGGGTGTAGGGTCGATGCTAGGGTCGGATGTTCCATTGACCCTAGGTGCGACCGCAGCTTCCCTGGACTTCCCAAAAGCGAGGGGTCGATCATGTGGTCTGGTAGGATCGATTGGTCGATTCCCGATCGACCCTACGTGCGACCGCACGTGGTTTGAGTTGACATTTTCATCCTACAGTCCATTCTTTCATGTTTGGGTCCTTTGGCTTACTTTTATAGTCCAGTCTATGATTGTTCTATGGCTCAAAACTCCAAGTTACTCACTTTTCATAGTTTTCCATGATTTCCATTGGAATTCATCCATGGATGGATGGTATTAGGGTTTCTCCTATCCTAACTTCATCATAATCTATTCTAAGCTTTTAATTCAGATAGGGATTGAGGTTCATACCTTCTGTAGTCTGAGTTTCAAAGATTTCTCTGAGCTTCTTCTTCTTCCTTAGTCTTTTCTTCAAGTTTTCCTTCTCTTCTTCTCTTCCTTCTCTTCTCTTTCTCTCACTTTTAATTAGGGTTCTAAAAGAAGTGAAAGAGGCTTAGGGACGTCCTATTTATAGAGGAAAACCTCCCAAAATAAGTCCCATTGAGTTTAGAAAAGGTCCCAATTGAAATTAGGAAAGTTTCCTAATTTTTGATTCTTGCTGTTTTTGCTGTTTTCCTAGGGTCGATGCTAGGGGGTCGATAAGGGGGTCGGACAATCCGAGACCCCTGCGACCCCACAACCAAAAAGTCATGGGTTGGACTTCTTTTGAGGTGGGGTCGACCCTGCCTGTTTGGGTATGCGACCCTACCCTCATTTTGACTGTTTTTTAGTTAAATTTCATATCGGGTCTTGGGTTTCTTCACGCACATGATCCACTTGGCTCGACCATGATATGTATACTGGTCACGACACAAAATGTAAGGTTAGACCGGATTCATGGAGTGCGGGTCTTACAAATCCACCACCCTTAAAAGAAATTTCGTCCTCAAAATTTGAACGTACGGATCTTACAGGTATGCCTCAGGAAGACCACCAACTTGGTGTTCGTCTTCCGTCAGTCACCCATTATGGCTTCTAGGGTTCCTCTTATGCATTCTAGGCATGAGAAACATTTTAGGGCTTGTTTTATCTTCCATTCAAGTCCTACGTTCTAAGAAACCTTAGTTTAGCATTCAATCTAGGGTTTCTCAACTGAATTAAGGTTTAACGGCAATTTAGGGTTTTAGATCAATACTTAGCCTTGCATGGTATTGATCAGTCATCCCCAATACTTAGCTTAGAGAAAAGTTCAGGCACTTACTATTGGTTTACGAGCTTTGGTGTTCTTCGTCCAACGGAGGCTTCTTTCTAACCTTTCTTAGCTCCTTCTCCTCTTCAGATCTCCTTCTCCTCTCTAGGGTTTGTAAGAATCAATCAAAGAGGTTTAAGGAGGTTTATAGGTCCTTAAATAGGCTAGGATGGAGTTTAAGAAGTTTCCTTACGTTAGGAAAGTCTCTAGGATTGAGATTTGGCAAGTGGGACCCACAGAGATCTATTTTCAGATTTAACTAGTCTGCTCGCATAGACATACTGGTCGACCGGTATGTAGACCGATACCATGAGACCGGTATAACATTATTTCTCTATTTTGGTCCGTTTTCGTACCTAATTGTCATCCGCTCGTCCCGTTTGGTCCGATTATGATTGGAAGACCTGTTACGACATAAAATAGAGGTTTAGATCGAGTTTATGGAGTGCGGGTCTTACATGTAAATTGGCCTAACTGGAGGATCTGCTGGATGGAACACCACCCGGTAGCCTGCCCCTGGTTCATGTGCGAGAATCAAGTGTGTGAGCCACACTCTCTCCTCGAGATTCTATAAATAGGGGACTCTAACCCTTATTTCTTTTCCTTGGACCTTGGGATTCATAAAAGAGGCCTTGGGAGGTGTGAGGGAGCTCAAGCTTATGCCCTAGCTTCTCTCTTGTAAGGTAAGTTCACCACTCTCTCTCTCTCTCTCTCTCCCCTCCTCCCCTCCAGCTTAATGGTAGACCTGATGAGGGTTTACTCCTCCATTAATGGTCACCATTAATGGAGATAAACCAAACTTCAGTATAATAAGTGGTTCACTCATTGGATGAGAGAGTTCGTATCATCCTCTTTCTCTTTTTCAGTAGCCATGGTAGACTTAGTGGTGGAACACTCCATCATTAATGGCCACCATTAATGGAATGACCAAGAAACGAAACATAGAGGATAGGATGTTTACCCATGTCGTTGTTGGGCTTGAAATGGGTCAATGTTGACTACAATCTCTTTCCCTAGCTTGGGAAGATGATTCCCACTGACTCGAAACCATTGTATGAGCATTGGGTATGAAATGCCCCAAGGATGGAGACCCAAAACTCTGGTTCGAGTGACTCCTGACTCACTCCGGAGGATGTTCACCGGGGGCATATCATCCGAAGACACTAGAGGCATATCCTTTGGAATTCATCGAAGGCTCTGTATAATTTGCCTTGTAAACATGGTAGATATTCAGAGGATAAGCCGGAGGGAATACCTTCTGGTGTTGCCTCTAGATTACCTTCTATCTGCTCATTGTGATGTTGACCTGATCACAGAAGGTTATTCGGAGGATGTGACGGATGACACACCATCCGTCTACACCGTCCAATTTATTTAAAAATTAGATAATTCTTCTAAATGTTTGGCAGAGGGAAGAACCGGGGGATGTACCCTCCAGAACCTCCATCCGTTTCTGGCTTAAAAGGCCGATTTACCTAATTAGAAATTATTGGACCAACTGTTGGGTTCTCGGCTTACCTTGGGACCCATGTATGTACATCTAAGATTTGTCCACCATTGGTTAGAAGTTACACAACCAACCTAATGAAGTTATTTAATTAAATAGGTATCAGACTAGGGCAAGGTAATAGCCTTCTGTTTGGCTTTTCATTGCAACTTTACTTCAAGTGCTATTAGGTGAGGGGTCGGGTCCGTAGTAATTAGGGCATATTAACATATCTACTTGTATGCTGATAACATGTTATGCTTGTGTTTATAACATGCTATGTTTATGCTTACAACGTGCCATCCAATAACAATTGTTATTATTGAGCATGCATTTACATAATAATAACTATGAATGCTGCTTTGTATGATAAATGTTGTTTGGGTATGATGGTTGTGTGGCGTATCGGAGCATAATGCATAATACACGAGCCATGTTGTTTTGTGCTATTACCCTAGTGGGGGCACAGTGGTCCATGGGAGTGGTGCTGGGGATCCTTGATAGGCTATGACCCTATTTATTTTACATATATATGACTACCCATGTATGATGGTGCATGTGGCATGTGGTGTGTGGCGTGTGGGAGCATGGGCACATGTATCATGTTGGAATTGCTAGTACTCTAGTGGGCACAAGGTGATCCATGTGAGTGGAGCCTAGGGTTTCTACTGGGGTGCAACCCTATTTAAATTGATGCACATGATAGACATAGGTGGTGACATTACCATGTATCCTATGCCCTTCCAATAGGGGTCAAGATACTGGCTTAAGCTCATACTTCCAAAGGTTGGGTGACCCAAAGGAAGAGTCAGTGACGTGTTAGAGCATGGTAGCTGATGTGAGATGGGGTCTATGGTGGAAAGTGACAAGCCTGAAAGGGTTTAGAGACTTGGATGGGGGTCTACTTGTAGATGGAGTTTAGTAATCTGGGATCTCGTATTCTTCTTCTACCTTGCCCGGTGTATAAGAGTTGGAGGCTAGTGGCCGTAGGTGGGACCGAAAGGTTTAGCTGAATCTCAATATGACGCTATAGTAGTATATTGCCAGAGACTTAATAAATGAACTCATTTCATTTCATTGGACGATGCATACATGTGATACCTGACATCTCACTGAGCTAGGATGGGAGCTTACTCTCGTATCAATACTTCTTTTCTAGATGTTGATGCAGGTGATTACATTGTGGCTGATTCTATGGAGGACTTGTTGGTTAGCGATGCCATCGGTGCTAAGGATGCTGTGGGAGAGCATGGCAAGGACTGCACCTGTAGCGACTATGTCTACGCTTGAAGCACCCCTCTCTATACTTTCCTTTTATTTTGATTTTGATGCAGATGGACAATGAGATCTATCTGAAACAATGTTTATATATTTACTTTTTAATTCTGGATATTTGTATATGAGACACTATAATATGTGTGAAGAACTTGTGTTGAGATGTCATAAGACTTACCTTACTTTATTAAAAGATATCACTTAGTTGGCATCTGTCATTTATTACTGCTTCCACTATTATTACTCTATCCTTTCATTATTATTGTGGTTATTGCTTGTGTAGACTGTGGGATTGCATGGTAGATCACTATAGTTGTCGATCGGGTTGTCTTGTGGGTCGACCCGGATATCACGTCCGATTCCCCCGAATAAGCTATGACAAGGTCATTTTACATGAACAACCAAACACTCTCCCAAATGGTCTACCCATTTGGAATAGTTTCTTGTCATCCTATCCAAGTCATCTATTTCTTTTACACTATTAGTGGGCTCAAAAATTTAGGCCCAGACATGGTAGTAGAGTATCTTTGCGAGTACGTACATTAGCAGAAGTGTGGTCAGAGTGAGTCTGAGTAGTTACGGCCTAAGAAAACCTGTTTGACGCACAAATGATCCAAGATGTTTTGGATTTGCACCTTTCTAGGTTATCCTTCACGACGTGCTCAAAGCTAGCCCATACTCGAGAAGTTTACAGATGAAGACGGAAGACTGCCAGATTAAGGCATAAAAAGCATCAATCGAGACAACACAAAGCTAAAATCAAACAAAGAATATCCTTTGTCCAATCGACCTCAGAAAACCAGAGGAAATCAATTGCATTCACAATCTTTTCAATATTTTCTGAATATATGCTTGCTAACAATCAATTGTGTTCTTAATTTTCTGAATCTTCACATGTTATACACACATCACAGTTTCACAGTTGCACACATCACATGTTCACACAATTGCACCACACTTGTTATTCGCACTTGCACACACTTGCACACACTTGCATATACCACAGTTTCACTTTGTTACACACATCACAGTTTTACATCACAGTTTCACATCACATGTTCATACAATTGCACACTTGTTGTCCGCACTTGTACACACCATAGTTTCACTTTTACACACATCATAGTTTTTCAATTGCACACATCACACAATTACACGCATCACAGTTGCACACTTGCACTCACTACACATTCACATCTGGTACACACCACAACACATGCCTGAACTATGCGGAACCTGATTCTAGAGAGACAAAGGTCTCAAAGGATATGTTATACTCCAATTCTGGACAAACCAGAAGTGTGATGAACCATCATAAGAACCAATGATTCAAGCCAGGATCTCATATAGACCGTGCCAACTAGCCAAACCAAACACATACCATAACATAATCAGAGATAATAAAATAAATAGCAGAAGTCTTTATAAATACTGAACTGAGTGTCTAACATGATAAATAAGTAAATAGTCTAATTATCTCCAAATAAGTTCAGAACATAATTAAATAATCTATTATAGGTTTTCCATAACCAAAATACGAATAAACTAAGAATAAAGATATTGGAAACACTCGAACAAATAGTCGTGCTCATCTTCCACAGCCTATGTATCCATCGTTGCCATGTGTCCATATGATGGCGCCTCGATATAGTCTTCCACTGTAGGACCTACATCATCAACTAAAAATATTTGACATCGAAGGGTGAGCACACAACATAGTTCAATGGGTAAACAAAACAATACGTAAACATATGCATGCATTCAATTTATATCTTTGGTCTGGTTTAAGTTTGCAACTGTGCTATAGAAAGGACTAACAGCCGCCGCACCTCTATATCCGAGTGTGTGAATATGCCCAATGGATCAAACACCATTGCTGTCCTACATGAACCCACATGGAATAAAGATAGAGCTAAAGTATCCAAATCACACACTACCAATACTTCCCCTGATGCCCTAACCATAATAGTACGTATGCCCCTACTGGCAAGGGCTTACAACTTGGGCTCGTGACTAACCAATCCTAGATGTCATCCATATATATCCAAGGCCTTACCCCAGCATCCCTCAATACGTCCATAGAGATAGAGCTAGGGTTCCTCGGCAGAGTCAAAGACCACACAGTCCGCGAACACCCCCTGATGCCTTACGACATACTACAGCGATACGACAATGTCAATGTGATACATGGTTTAGGGAATACACACCCTTCCCCACATAGCACACCAATCACACTCACAAACACATGCCTATTCCTATCAACATCAACAATAAAGTAAAATAATAAAATAAATATGCATGAACATGAATAGCAATAATATTGGATGACATGTAAGATGCACATTAAAATCATACAAACATGGCATCAACCATAGCATTGGACAAATAAAAGAAAGAATAGTTTGTTATTATCCAGTTAGTTTAGGTCTTGTTTCCTCACCTTTGGATTGTAGTGTCAATCTCTTCCAAGCTTTGGAAGTTAACTTGTACTAGTAAACAACCTAGAAAATTGATGAATTTAGATTAGGATTCAATGGTATTAGGTTACAATGGTCTAAAATCTAGTCTAGCCTCAAAATAAGCTTTCTGCAACTGAGTAGTCGATGAAATGGTCGCAGGTATATGTCGAGTGTGGTCGATTGTGTGGCCGTGCATCATGCGACCATATATGCAACCACATAACCTTGGGTAACTTTTCGAGAGCCTATGATCGACTCACTGGTCACTCTGTAGTCGACCAGTGATGCAACCACACAATTTACTAGTTGTGTTCATGGGTCTTTCTCAGTCTGACCTTTGGTTCATTATGGAACACCTCCTAGGGTCTTTCTATGGCCTTCATACCTTGTTGATTTTGACTTACAAGTGTCCCTAACCTATTTCCATAATTTCCTTTGAATTAATTGGGAGATATCATGATCTTAGCCCCAAGTTTGAGTTTCATTCACCAACATGATGATGGTAAGTCTAATCCAACTATTCCTATCATCTAAAGAGGTTAGTTTCTTACCTTAGGTTCCTTGCTGTAGAGGAATGGAACCAATCAACAAGCACTTCGGCAACTTCTTCTTTAATCTTCTTCTTCAAGTCTCCTTCTTTTTTTCCTTCTCCTTCTCTTAGACTTAGGGTTGAAAATTGATCCAAAAGACTAAGAGAGAGTAGAGAGTCGTCCTCTATATAAAGAGAAAATCTCCATATAAAGTGTTCTCTCCATTAGGAAAGAGATCACCTAAATTTTAAAAAATTTCCAAATCTCAGAGTCGGTTATGGGTTTATGTGGTCAACTGTATGGTCTCAAAATTCGTCAACCACACAATCCAAAGGTGTCGATCACACAAAGTAAAACTGACTGGCCTCACTTTAATATTTGATTGGTTGACCACACAAGTTCAGGTAGTCTACCACATAACTAAAATTCATTGTTTTTGCGTGGTTTCACTTACCTAGCCTTGTGGTTCCTTGATACGGTCGATCCGATTGGTTCACCCGAGCCGGTAACAATAGGAAGATCTAGCAGGACAAGGTTAAACCCGATTAGTAGAGTGCGGGTCTTATAGGATACGTAGGAACTTGGGTAAAACATCCCAAATTCGGTCAAACAACAGAGCATAACATAATTCATCTATTGTACAACACATTTCACACACAACACATTACAGTGCACTCACTTGAACTATGTTTCTGGACCAGATTCCTGAGAAACAAAGGTCTCGAGGCAATTTGGGAGACAATCCAAATTCGGCCTGTTACCATGAGCCCAGCCGGTCCGGTTTATTTTGGTACTCATAATCGATTTGTAGTGTAGGAAACACAATGCAGGAGATACAATCACAGTTACAATGTCAGCGGTCTTGAAAAAAGTCATAGACCTGATGAGGTTTGTGAGGACATGTGAGGAAACTCATCCTTAGGAAAATCAAGAAATCTGTTTGGAGTCACCACCTAGATTAAGGTGTTACAACCCATTTCGAGAATATGGCGTGATATATCGGTCGACCTACTAGACAACCCAAATCTTTCAATGACCGACAACCACATTGTTCTACCATACAAATCCCATAGTCTACACAAGCAATATCCATAACAATAAAAAATCAAATAATAACAATAGCAGAAGCATTTATAACTAACAGATGCACTAAATGATATCATAACCATAAATAAGTCTATTATGAATTACATATCACTGTTCTCCACAAAATAGTATTGTATCGAGTATACACATAGCCAAACCAAAAGAGTAAATATATAACATTGTTTTGATAGATCTCATCGTCTATCAACAAAATAAATCATGATAGGAGAGGAATAAAGAGTAAGGTAAGGACTGCATCATGCGTAGACGCAGGCGCTGCAGGTGTAGCCCTCGTCATGCTCTCCACCAAAATCCTTAGCCCTAGTAGCGTCGTTCACCAACGGTGACTCCTTAAAAGCAGCTACAGAGTAATCACCTGCATCAGAATCTGAAAAGAAGTATAGATATGAAAGTGAGCTCCCATCCCAGCTCAGTAAGAAATCAGGTATCACATGCATGCGTCACACAATGAAATGAAGTGAAATTTATTATTTAAGTTTTAGGGCTAACGTTTTTACTTGGTATCATATTGAGATTTGGCCAGTGCTTTCGGTCCTGCCTACGGTCCCCTAGCCTCCAACTCTCATATACTAGGCAAGGGTAGAAGTGGAATATATGACCCTGGGCCGTTAAACAACTTCAACTTCTACAAGCAAACCCCTTTTCAATCTTAGACCCTTCAGGCTCGTCACCTCCCACCATAGACCCCATTTAGCATTAGAGACCTTAGGCCGATCTGATTCTTCCATCAGGTCCCGGATCTAGAAAGTGTGAGTCTATACCAGCACCTAAACCCCTATTGTTAAGGGTGTAGAGAATAGGGTAATGGCACCACCTATGTCTATCATGTGCATAAAATTAATAGGGTTGCAACCCCAGCAGAGATCCCTGACACCACTCTAATGGACCACCGTGCCCCTGCTAGAGTGCTAGCAAATCCAACATGATTCATGTACCCGTGCTCCCACACGCTGCATGAACCATCATACATGGTAAATAAGTGCATGAATATAAGAAAAGCTATGCCCCAACAAATATCCCTGACACCACTCCAATGGACCACTGTGCCCTCGCTAAGTTATAACATAAACAACATGGTTCATGTATTGTGCTCCCACATGCCATACGATACCATCATATCCAACCAACATACAATCTACAAACATAATTGTTATAATGCAAATGCATACTCAGATATAAATAATTATTAAATGGCATGTTATAAAGCATAAAAGTAGATATGTTATATATGCCTTAGGTCTATGGACGGATCCCTTACCCGATAGCACTACTAGTGTTGTTGTACTGCGAAGCCGACAGAAGCCTTCTTCCATACTCTAGTCGGACATAGTTAAGTAGATAATTTTGTTAGGTTTATTGTACATCTTTTAACTAGTATGGACAAGACTTATATGTCCATACACGGGTCCCAAGATAAGCCAAGACCCCAACGGTTGGTCCCCAATAGTCCTAACTAGGTAGACTAGCCAACAGGACCAGAAGCGGATGGTACAACCGGGTGGTATACCATCCGAAATTACCATCCAATTGACACTTAGATGATTTTCCATTTACCCTGAACCAAAGGGTAGAATCAGATGATCAATCATCCGGCTCACCATCTGGTTATATACATTGTCATGACAGGGGGCTTTTCGAGAGGTATCTGGAGGCTCCGCCGGGTAGTGTATCATCCATCACTACCTTCGACTTACACTTAAGCCTATCCGGAGGTCCAGGGTCCATTGGACCCAGAAGGTAACAGGGGTTGGTCACCTAGAGGGTCATGCCCCTAGAAGGTTCCTCCGATTGGGATCCTCCGATTATAATTAGGTCACTTTTCTGCCAAAGCATGAGCTCTGGCAGAGGGAGGGTCTTAGTCATCTGGAGGTAGGGCCAAGACCAAGCCTCCGGTTTGATCCTCTGATTTATGCCCAGAAGCCAGGCACGAACATGGTTGGTCTCCTTTTTTGGAGGCTTTGCTTTCCCATTAAATCTACCTATATTTTAGTTGGTGGGAATCACCTTCCCATAATTAACACCTCAAATGGAGCCATCAATGCCCCATAACAACTCCATTCATGGAGGGGTAAATCATAATCTAGGTTTCTAGGTTTTGGTTGATCTCCATTGATGGAGGCCATTAATGGTGGCCAACCACCACTTGGTCTTGCATTCAATCATCACAAGAAAGAGGAAGAAGAGGTGGAACTTACCTCCAATGGTGAGAAGCTAGGGATTGAGCTCCAACCTTGAGCTCCAAGCTTCATCTTCAAATAACTTCTCACACTCTAAATGAATCAAGAGAGAAGTAAGGAGCATTATGCTCCTTATTTATAGAATTAGTAGAAAGAGAGTGTGTTTGACTCAGACTCAACCGGATGCTAAACACTGGGTGATGCATCATCCGACAAAGCATTCGATTAGGCCAAAATATGGCCCTTTGGTTAGCTCATTGACCTCGATGCTTTGGGATGCGCCATGAGACCACCTAGGGTTCACCATGACACCTAACCTTACCAGTTTTGAATAGTAAGACTCACCTAGGGCTCAGATACCACCATTGGGTCCATTTTAGGTACTCATCCGTTGGTGTGGGAAGACCTGGCACAGGAGGAATCCTAGTTAGTAAGGGATTCTAGGTGCGGGTCTTACATAAATCTAGAACCTAAGATGTAGTCTCTCTGTAAGGTAAGACTTCTATTGACTCATAAACCATAAGATCAGTTCATAAGTCTACATGAGATCGAGTAAGCATTCAGGGTATGGTTTTGGGAAAGTGTTAGGCACCCAAACAGCCCGATCAAGATCGACCTCTTATACTTTCCTTAGATTCTAATTCTAACTATACTTGGTCAACTAAATGACTACGGTTCAATGGGGAAAGCCCTAAACCAAGTTGCTAAGTTCTGCTAACCTAAGGTTCAACCAAATATGTTATGAAGTAAATACACAATGAACTACATTAAATGAGGTTCGATCTTGGACTGAATTTGGGAATATTCTCAAATTACCTACGTTTCCCTTGAGACCTTTGTCTCTTGAGAATCAGGTCCAAAAAAGTAGTTCGAACAGGTTTTGTGTAGTTAAAGTTTTTGGAGGTAGTTTATGTATGTGCTTCAATTAAATTTTTTATTCAAGTTGAAGTTTATGCTCGATGGATGGTTCAAATTGAATCTGATGATTTATGTGTGGCTGTAGTACTGTATTTGAGAACTCTCCCAACTTGCCTATGTATTCCAATGGTCTTGAAAATCAGGTACAATGTAATTCGAAACTTTTCATAACGGTTAGATCTAGGGATGTTTTAATCTCTACTCTTACCAATTTTAGGTTCATCGGGTTACCTATCCCTACATTTTCATCCTAGGTTTATCAGGTTTCCTATCCCCACATTTTCATCTTAGGTTTATCGGGTTTCCTATCCCTACATTTTCATCTTAGATTTCTATCCTTACATTTTCATCTTAGGTTTATCGGGTTGCTTATCCCTACATTTTCATCTTAGGTTTGTCAGGTTGTCTATCCCTACATTTTTATCTTAGGTTTGTCGGGTTGCTTATCCCTACATTTTCATCTTAGGTTTATCAAGTTGTCTATCCCTTTCTTTCCATTTTTAAGTTTCTAGGGTTGCCTATTTCTAATTATTGTGTGCTTTCCATTTTAGGGTTTTCACTTTTCCTAATTACTATGTGCTTTCCATTTTAGGGTTTCCACTTTTCTTAATTACTGTGTGCTTGAGATTTATGCAAGGCTTCCTCTCTTTATCTATTAGTGCATCTCAACTCAGATATGATAGTAAATCTGAATAATCTAAATGTAGCATGTAAGCAATCCCAATATAGCAAGTAAATAATCCGAATGTAGCAAGTAAGTAATCTAAATATGGCAAATATCATATATGCATCCCAATATAGCATGTAAATCAATTCAAATATGGCAAACATTATGTATGCATCTCAATATGGCATGTGAATCAATCCCAATATGGTAATTGAGTAATCCAAATATGACATGTGAATCCAAAGATAGCATATGATTAAATCTAAAGATAATATGTGAGCATTCCAAGCATGTGGTAAGAATCAATCAAAGATCATATATCATTCCAATATAGCAAGAGTTACTCAATAATGGTTAGTATCATGTAGCATCTCAAATTTGGTAAGACAACATGTATCCAAAGTATCATATGAGATATCAAATATAGTAAGTATGCAATATGAACACTCAAAGAGATGTCATGTTGTTGGGTTTGATGTCTTGTATTATGTGGGGTTCACATGGTTACAGGGATTGCACTTGTATTAGGGTTTGGGTCTACTACATGTACAGAAATAAATCAGTAATTATATGGGGATTAAGGTTTTAAGATTTGCCTATATATTGTCTCTGTGTAGGAAAACCTAAGCAAAAGGTTGACAGATGAGATAAGATTATCAGGTGGGAGATTGTAGACTTTTCTTGTGAATGAAGAAATCTATCTTTAATTCTCTGGTGTGGACGTAGGTATCCCATGATAGGGTGTTGAATAATGTAAATTTTCTTGTTTGCGCTCTCTCAATCCTAACAAGTGGTATTAGAGCCAAGTTCAACAGATTGATCACTGAGAAGGAAGGAGGTGTACGGAAAGTATGAAGAAGAAGAAGAAAAAAAATCATGTGTAAGGTTTCGTTCATCCCTGCAATGGTTGATGTTGTTGAAGGTTCTATTTCTGCCTTGGGATGGAAACCTATGGTGGTTGGGGGATCGTTGAGGGAGAGTGCTCTGGTGGTCAGGGAATTACTGACGGAGGAGTTGTTGATGATGGTTTTCTCAGCCGGTAGGTTGTGTTCTGCCCGAGGTCTGTAGATCGGAATATAAATGGTTTTGGGTGAAGGAGAAGATACCCTAGTTGCATATCCCAAGTTGCGATATGGTTCGGTAAGTATTCTTGGCGCTCCATCTAAAGCAGGGGTTTCATCACGGGAAGGTGCAGAAAGTCGATTGGAGACAGGGGGACTTCTGTCGGAGATGGTTTTTCCGACTGTGATATCATCGATTGTTGCAGGTGGTATGCAAAAAGATCGAGGATCGGATGATGGTTTGCGATCCAAGTTTTCTGTAGCTCTTGTTGTTGTGATGCTACATCTCACACATGGCGGGGTATTAGCTGAAGGTGTGGTGAGTCAGTCTGTGACCACCGTAGATGTTGCAGACCAACTGCTGCAGCGGCAGGATTTGTTGGGAACTCGTGTGAACTAGGTGAATGAAGCTGCAGGCATGCCTGTGGTGCTTGTGACAGAAAGGATAAAAAAAACCAACCAAGGGGATCAATGTTTGCACCGATACATGCGATATTGCATGTGGGTGCTGAACGTGGTCGTCTGAACCAGGCTTCACTAACGGGAGTCTAGGCCGTCGGAGGTAATGGTTTTGCAAGCGGCGAATATAGGACGTTGGGTTCTCTGAGAATAAAGAATAATATATATAATAAAAAAAAAACTAATTGAAAACTGTGAGGAAAAAAAGAAAAAAAACGGCGAGCCTTTTCTTTTTTTTTACCTCTTTTCTGATTTACTTTTTTCATGTAATCATTACTATGAAGGTTTAATCATTGTGATATGAAAAAGTAAAGGAAAGAAATCCTCTCCCGCGGCAGGAGGTTCCTGTCGCTGATCCAAGGGCTGGGGATCAGTCGGCCTGTCGTTGATCCAAGGGCTGGGGATCAGTCGGCCCGCCTACCAATACATGGGGAGGTGGGCCGGCTGAAATCCCGCCCTTGGCAGGCGACAGATGGGCGGGAGAGGATTTTGTTGCAAAAGTAAATGGCTAGAAAAGGCTAGAAAAGGTGGTAATCATGGAGACGGAATTTGTGAGATTACGGTTAGTTGGGTTCCATCGACTCTGCGACAAGATAGATCTCGGATCCAAAGCTGATGAAGTTGGATGTGAATTCCTTTGGAGATGTGGGATTTGCTAGGGTCTCAGATTCGATGATCGACGTGTTACAGCAGTTCACAAATGGCAGTAGGATTTTACGATATGCTGATGGGGTTCCATGTTTGGAAATGATTGATGGGGAAGATCTGGGTTGTTTTCCAAAATTTTCAGATGTGGAAATCAATGATCGTACTTCTGGGTGTGGTTTTGGTTGCTCCATGACCATTGGTGGTGGTAGGCATGGAGCTGGTAGTTCAGGCATAAGGGAGATACCTGTGAGGATAGCTAAGGCAACAATAATGGCTGCTGGGTGGTGAAACAATTGTACCAGGCGGTATTGCATGTGGGTTTGGGTGCTAGTAGAGCAGATAGTCAGCAACATTTGGGAGGCCCTAATAGGATTGATGGGGGCGATAGCAACTGTTCGTGGATCAGATCAGATCGAGGAAGTTTTCCCTTGGATCAGACAGCGGGTTTGAATCCTAGCATAGTGCATATATTGGCCAGTTAATGTTGCACTGTGGGGTAAAGTATGATTGGCTGGCTGGGACAAGGAGTCGATCTCTAGGTCTGCGCTAGAGGTGTAGAGGTGAGATGCTTGCAGGATGACTGTGAGTGACGTTGATCTTTCCGATGATATTACAGTAGCGGGAGAGATGGAATCACATCACATCATACAGTGATGAACTATGCAGGACACCGGTACGGGGTGTGGGCTATGCTAGTTTGGGTGTAGCGATTTGGCAGAGACAGGTTTACAGAATCAACATCAACGGTTCTTCTTCAAGGTAACTTGTAGAATCCAAGCCAGGTGAAAATTTATTGGGTATGGTGTCTTATATTCTGTGGGGTCCACATGGTTACTGGGATTATACTTGTATTAAGGATTGGGTCTACTACATATATGGGGATAAATCAGTAATATATAGGGATTAGGGTTTTTAGGTTTGCCTATATATTGTCTCTATGTGGGAAAACCTAGGCAAAAGGCTGACAGATGAGATAAGCTTATCAGGTGGGAGATTGTACACTTTTCTTGGGAATAAAAAAAATCTATTATTTCTCTGGTGTGGACATAGGCATCCCATGATGGGGTGTTGAACCATGTAAATCTTCTTGTTTGCACTCTTCCAATCCTAACACATGTGTGCATCCAAAGTGACATATATGCATCCAAAGTGGCACTTGTTGCCAAATCACTCAAAATCGTATTTTGCATATAACATGTTGTGAGTAAAATAGTCATAAAACTCTCTTTCAGAGGCTAAAATTTGATCAAAATACATTTATAGAAAGGTATCTGAAAGAGATACAACTTTTTCTCTTACAAGCCTTGCAAAACATGACTCTAACTTAGTAAAAAATGCATCCCAAAGTTAAGTTGTTGTACTGATCCGAATCTATTCTAGATTTAGATTAGTTACACAATAAATTACACCATAAATCACACAAGTATGCAAATAAAAATCTAAAAACATGGTCAGAAAGATAACTCATAGACCTATCTTTTCTCTTTTTTTCTTATTCAGATAAGCACTCTATCATATTGTAATTTATACAAATATAAAGTGTAAAAAATCTGTCTAAAATCGTACCAATTTGCACTAAAAAAATCATGTAAAATATACCATGTATCAAAAACTATCAAAACTAGTGTCAAAAAGTTAGCTAACTTTAATACCTAACTCCCATGTTTATTGGAAATTCAAAACAATGGCTAGAAGATGCTCAAACAGACCCATTAACAGAGGTCTTCTGCACTATATCCTAGATGGAGTACAGTACCTTAGGGAATTTTTAGATTGTTCTTCCCAGATTCAAATTGATCTAGGTTACTTGGAGAATGTTCCTAACTCAATAGTACATCTTTTAAAAAAAATTTGTGGCAAGACGATTGATTTTAGTATATCAAACACATCAATTACAGTCGAGTTTTTGTTTTGACTTTTTCATATTTGAACTTCATTCATGGATTTGTTTTTCCTAAGCAAATCTCCATTGATGGAGCTCAAATTTGGGGGAGATACTCCTTACAACATTTATATCCAATAAAAAATATCAAATTTAAAAATCAATAGTGAAAATCACATAGGAATGTATACATATTCAACACATCACGCTTGCTTCTATCTAGGCCTATTCTAGCACATGCAATTTCATGAAGCTATAATCGAGATGAGGAAGGAGACTTACCTTGTCCCTATTGCAAGGATGAAGAGCCCTTGCTGCACCTTGAAACTTCGATGGAGGAGCTTCCCCAAGAGATAGGCCTCTCTTTTTCTTCTTCTCCTTCTCTTTCTCTCTTTCTTTCTTTATTTTTTCTCACTTTTTTCTATTTTTTTTTCTCTCACTCTTCATGAATTAGGGTCCCCCCCAATGTAGAGAGCTCCTTGTTTTATCCCGTTTGACTCCTCTTTGATTTCCATCTCTTAGATAGTCTCCCCTCCTTTTAGGAGACTATCTCTCCTTTCTCATCTTTGTTTTTTTTTTCCTTTTCTTTATCCTTTTTTTTTTTAACTTATCCTAATACTCTTTTTTTTTATAGGAATAACAAATTTATTGAAATAAAATAAAAGAATACAGAATTCCTATAAGGATGTAAAACCCCCCACCTTCAATATTGCCATCAGCAAGGGCCATCCAAGGAACAGAATAGACTACTCAAAACGATATCTAGGTCTATGGAAAGTATCCCACATGACCTCCCTAGCTACAAAATTTGGGCATGTATTCGAATCCACATTTGTTCAATCATGGGTTCCTTTCCTAGCCAACATATTTGCCACTGTGTTAATTTTCCTGCAACAATGGGAAACTCTAATTTTGCAGTAGGAAAGCGATAAGGAAATTGCTCTCCATTCCTGATGTGAATCCCAAGGAAGAGAGCGAGTTCTAATGGCAATGACAGTGGAAATTGAATCTAATTCAAGCCAAATGTTTTGGAATCCCAATTTGACCATGGCTCGAAGTTCTGCCGTGTAGTTGGTAGCAATGCCAATTGACTTGGCAAAAGCATAAATCACCCTTTACCTATCACTCACTCACGGCAAAGGGAGCCTCTCCCCTTTTATATAAGTAAAGGGAGGGGGTCCCACCTATTTTTTATTTATTAATTTATTTTTTATGGTGATGTTTTGTCTTTTCTTTGTCTTTTTTACATTTTGAGTCATATTTCCTTCTTAATTGCAAGTTCAACCCTAAAGAGGAAAGTATATCCATTTTGGTCTTCCCACATGGGCTCATTAGGATTAAAATAGGCCCATTAGGGTTAGCTTAGGGCTCTATGGACTCAAGTTGGGCTTCTAACTCTCTCTCTCCATTCTTTCCCTTTCTTCATTCTCTCTCTACACCACTTTCATATACCATCGAAGGGGATGACATGGAATATTTTAGTGCCATGTGGCACTCTACGTGCCACCTAGGGGACCATTAGGTGACTGGAGGGGTACTGACTAGGTACGAACTGAGTTGACTGGGTTTTAACTAGGCTTGACTAAGTTTAACTGGGTTTGACTAGGTTGACTAGGTTTTGATTGAGTTGATTGGGTTTTGACCGAGTTGATGGTTGACTAGGTCATGACTGGGTTTTGATTGGGTTGGCCTGTTTGATCACTTATGACCGAGTTTGACTAATCTGCAAGGCTCAGATGGATAACATATAGTGTCACACCCCAATTCTGGTTTAACCAGTGGTGTGATGAACCGTCATAAGAACCAATGGTTCAAGTCAGGATCTCATCAGACCATGCCAATAATCCAAACCAAATACACATTCCACATCAATCAGAGATGATAAGGTAAATAGCGAAAGTCTTATTAATAATGAACTGAGAGTCTACATGATAAATAATTAAATAATTCAATTATCTCCAAGTAACCAAAACATAATTAATACCTATTACAAGTATCTAAATATAGAAATAAAACACTAAGCATAACCACGGGGGAAACATTCGCTTGGCAAGTCATATTTGACCTCTACAACTTGCACATCCATAAGCACCACATAACCATATGTTAGCGCTCTGATATTACCTTTCGACAATAGTACCTGCAACATCAAAAGCTAAAAGAATAGCGTACGTGAGGGTCAGCTCTCCAACTTAAGCTCAGTGAGTAAACAAAACAATGCGCAAACATATGCATGCATTCAATTCATATCTTAGGTCTGGTTTTAAGTTTGCAATGTGCTATAGAAAGGTTATACACGAGTGTGTGAATCCATCCAATGGATCAAACACCATTGTCGTCCCACATGCACCCACCATGGAATAGAGATAGAGCTAAAGTGTCTGGATCACACACTGTCAACACATCTCCTGATGCCCTACCCATACCAACACGTAAGCCCCTATTGGCGAGGGCTTGCAAACTAGGCTCGCAACTAACCAATCTTAATGCCATCCAAATGTATCCAAGGCCTCACCCCAGCATCCCTCAATACGTCCATAGAGATAGAGCTAAGGCCCCCCAGTAGATTCAAAGACCACACTGTCCCAGATCACCTCCCCTGATGCCCTATGACGTAATAGTTCTTCTAAGATAATGACGATACGACGATGTCAGTGGGCAAGACTTGAATAGAGATAGAGCTAAAGTTTGGTGACCAGGCTGAACCACAATGCCACATCCTCCCTGTCACACCCCAATTCCGCACTAATCAGAATGGTGTGATGAACTGTTAATAAACCAACGGTTCAACCAGGATCTCACAATAGGCTATCCCACATATGATAAACCAAAACACATTCCACATTAATCAGAGGTAATGACATAAATACCGGAAGTCTTATAGTAAATGAACTGAGAATCTAACTGTGATAACCATAAATAAATATCAAATTATTGTTAAATCAACTGAGACATAATTAAATAAATATCAATTACATGTCTTTAATAAAATCTAAACAAAATCTAATCGAATACGCATGAGTTGCACTCGCATGAGGAGTCATGCATATCCACTAAGTCTTCAGCTTCCATTGTCGCCACATGCCCGTACACAGGAGCGTTCATATAATCTTCAACGGTGGTACCTGCATCATCAACTAAAAGTATTCGAATTCGAAAGGGTGAGCACACATCACGGCTCAGTGAGCGAACAAAATAATGCAACAATACATATGCATGCAATCAATTCATATCTTTGGTCTGATTTAAAGTTTGCAATGTGCTATAGAAAGGATAGGTGGCCGCCGCACCTCTATACACGAGTGTGTGGAAACGCCCAATGAAAACGGTACTGTCGCCCCACATGCACCCACCATGGACAATATACACCCCATGAAAACGGCATGGCTATACCGGTTGCCCATACCAACACATAAGCCCCTGTTGGAGAGGGCTTACAAACTGGGCTCGCAACTAACTAACCCTAATGTCAAACAATGTATCCAAGGCCTCACCCCAGCATCCCTCAATACATCCATAGAGATAGAGCTAGGGTCTGGTGACCAGGTTGAACCACAATGCCACGTCTCCCCCCTGATGCCCTACGACATATTAGTTCCGCTAAGGTAATGGCGATACGACGATGTTAGTGGACAAGACTTGAGTAGAGATAGAGCTAGAGTCTGGTGACCAGGCTGAACCACAATGTCACGTCCTCCCCCCTGATGCTCCACTCGCATCAAGCACACTAACACTTGCTTAGTGGACATGACTTGAATAGACCATGGCACAATATACCCCGATGAGAACGGCATCGAAGTACCGGTTGATACCATCCCTACCCGCACCATGTACACTAGCCAAACACAAACATTCACATGCATATTCCTACCATCATCAACATCATCATGTTATAATCAATAAATTTAAATATGCATGAACAGTAATAATAGAAATATTGGATGACATGTTGAATGCACATTACAAGCATACACGCATATCACAATCATGGTATTGGACTCAAGAAGTAAAAACAGTTTGTTATTAACCAATTAGTTTAGGTCTTGTTCCCTCACCTTTGCTTGTTTGTAGATCCTCTTTCAAGCCTTAAGAATCACTTTTATATCAATATTATATTGCTAGAAGACCTAACAAAGTCGATAAAATTTAATTAGAAGTTATACTAATTTTTACAATATGTTGTTAACTGGGGGTAGCAGGACGGGTAGGAGTTTTCTGCGACCCCCAGGTAGGGTCGATGCCTAGGGTCGGATGTTCCATCGACCCTAGGTTCTACCCCTCCTTTCCTGAACTTCTCGAATGCTGGGGGTCGATGCTAGGGTCGGAGGTTCCATCGACCCTAGGTGCGACCCCCCATGGTTTGAGTCGAAAATATCAAATTTCGTCCATTCATTCATGTTTAGGGTCCTATGGTTTGCTTTTACAATCCATTCCATACATGTTCTATGGTTTAGAACTATTCTTTATTCACCTACATGGTTTCAATGATCTCCTCCATGGTTTCCATTGAATCCTAACCATGGATGGGTGATTTGGGTTTCTTCTAAGTCAAACCCTCTTCATAAACCATTCTAAGGTCTTAAATAAATCATGGGGAATGTACTCATACCTTAGGTTTGCTGAGATTCAGAGTTTCCTCTGAATTTCCTCTTCCTTGGTCTTCTTCTTCAATTCTCTTTCTCTTCTCCTTCTCTTCCTTCTCTTCTCTTTCTCTCAATCCAATTAGGGTTGTAAAAGGAGTGAAAGAGGCTTAGGGACGCCCTATTTATAGAGTAAAACCTCCCAAAATAAGTCTCATTGAGTTTAGGAAAGGTTCCAACTGAAATTAGGAAGGTTTCCTAATTTTCGGTTCGTGCTGTTTTTCCCGATTATCGGGGGTCGATGGGGGGGTCGGACAACTCATAGACCCCCTACGACCCCTGGTCACGGGTCGATGGGGGGGTCGATGGGGGGGTCGGACCTGCCTGTTAAAACCTGCGACCCTATCCTCATTTTGACTGTTTTTGAGTAAATTTTCATATTGGGTCTTGGTTTTTCTTCACACACTTGGTCCACTTGGCTCGACCATGATATGTAAACGGGTCCCGACACAAAATATAAGGTTAGGCCGGGTTCGTGGCGTGCGGGTCTCGGAGTTGGAAGAAGGCAAAGGAGCCCTCAACCTCTTACACTCCCCCTAATGCTCCATTTGCATCCAACACACTAATCACACACACAATCACATGCCTAGTCCTAGTGTAAAACCCGCACTCCACTAACATGGTCTAACCGTGTCGTGTCAGGTCTTCCCATCATTCCTGGACCAAGTGGACCGAGTGTGTGAAGATAGATCATAAACCAGGTATGAGAATCGAGTTAAAAATATTAAAAACATACCTAAGGTCGCATGCTTGGGTAGGTATGGTCGACCATAAGGAAGGGAACCAAAAATATCAAATCTAGAACCCCACGGTCGACGATTTCGACCTTACAGTCGACGATTTATGCGACCGTATGATCGACCGTGAGAACCCATATCAGACTCCGAGTTTTGAAAGCTTTCCTAAACTAAAGGATTGCTTTCCTAATTGAAATAGGACTCTATATGGAGAGTTTTCCTCTATATAAAGGACGTCCCTTAGCCCTTTTTCACTCTTTTAAAACATTAGTAAACCCTAGAGAAAGAGAAGGAAGAGAAGGAGAAGAAGAAAAAGCTAAGGAGAAGAGTTTGCTGAGAAGGGATTGACTCTTTATCACAGGCAAAGGTATGAAATGAATCTCTGGAGATGTAAACTCTAAGGAATAAGACTTCTATGGAAGATAGGCAATATCAACCTATTATGATCTATGTGATTTCCTTGAGAAAATCCCAAGGAGAACCATGAGGAGTGAATTTGATGATTAGGGTGATAAGAAATTACAAATGATGGCCATATGATGAATTTAGAATAAAACCCATTGAAGAACAGAAGAATTAACCTAGGAAGAACTCAAATTTCAGGTAGACTGTGACCAGAAATCTCAAGGTCACAGCTACGGTCGACCATAGCATGACCAGTATGACCAGAGGATCGACCGTAGGCATTCGGGAAGATTCAGAAATCATATGGTCGCAGCTAGGGTATCGACCGTAGACAGTAAGGTCGATACAGCATGAGACCATAGGACTAATCAGGCACCTATCAGTGCTCTGTTTCGATTTCTGACTACTGTAACATATCACATATGAACCCTAACTTAAATTCATATAAATTTTAGGTTGTTAAATCAATTCAAAGAGAAATTCAAGGCTTGGAAGGACATCGAGAATTGCTAACAGGTGAGGGAACAAAACCTAAACTAATTGGATAATAACAAACTATTTATTTTTATTGAGTCCAATGTCATGATTGATTTTATGCTTGTATGCTTGTAATGTGCATTTCACATGTCATCCAATATTCCTGCTATTATTGTTCATGCATATTTAATTTCATTTATTTATAACATGATGATGATAATGATGCTAGGAATAGGCATGTGAATGTATGTGTGTGGTTGGTGTATTGGATGCCAGTCGAGCATCAGGGGGAGGACGTGGCATGGTGGTCTTCGACCTCGTCACCAGACTCTAGCTCTATCTCTACTCAAGTCTTACCCACTAACATCGTCGTATCACCATTACCTTAGCTGAACTATTACGTCGTAGGGCATCAGGGGAGGTGGTCTCGGACCGTGTGGTCTCTGACTCTACCGGGGGGCCTTAGCTCTATCTGTATGGATGTATTGAGGGATGCTGGGGTGAGGCCTTGGATACACTATTTGGCATTAGGATTGGTTAGTTACGAGCTCAGTTTGCAAGTCCTCGCCAATAGGGGCTTACGTGTTGGTATGGGTAGGGCATCAGGGGAAGTGTTGACGGTGTTTGATCTAGACACTTTAGCTCTATCTCTATTCTATGAAGGGTGCATATGGGACGACAATGGTGTTTGATCCATTGGGCGGATTCACACTGTATAGAGGTGCGGCGGCCACCAAACCTTTCTATAGCACATTGCAAACTTATAAACCAGACTAAGGATATGAAGAATGCATGCATATGTTTGTTGCATTGTTTTGTTTGCTCACTAAGCCGTGATGTGTACTCACACTTTCAACGTCGAATATTTTTAGTTGATGATGCAGGTCTTACCGTTGAAGAATATATGAATGCGCCGACATATGGACACATTACTACGATGGACATAGAAGCTAAAGAAGATGCGCATGATTCATCATGCGAGTGCAACCAATGTGTTTTTGCTTAAGTTTAGTTATAATTTGAACCTCGGATATATAATTGATTATTTATTTTTATGTCATGTGGTTTGGAGATAATTGGATTAAATATTTATTTATCACTGTTAGACTCTCAGTTCATTATCTGTAAGACTTCCGCTCATTTGTTTATTACCTCTGATTATTAATGTGGAATGTGTGTGTGGTTTGATATGATGGGTATGACCTATGCGAGATTCTGGGTGAACCGTTGGTTTATTGGCGGTTCATCACACCATTCTGGTTAGACCAGAATTGGGGTGTGACACCTAGCATCATCATCCTCATGTTATAAATTGATATAAATAAATATGCATGAATAGAAATAGCAACAATATTAGATGACATGTGAGATGCACATTACAAGCATATAAACATAGAAATATTATTTTCATTGGACAAATAAAGTAAGACAATTTGATATTATCCAATTAGTTTAAGTCTTGTTCCCTTACCTTTGATTGATGTTTTTTCCTCTCCCAAGCTTTAGAAATCACTTTGAATCTATTGGAAACCTAAACAATTAATGTATTTAAGTTAGGGTTCAAGTTTACCAAGTTACAGTAGTTAAAAATCTTGTCTGGTCTCAAAATATACTTGATGTTATCGTGTGGTCGACCCTGTGGTCTCAATATATGCGAGCACACATTATGTGGTCGACCCCTGTGGTCGCATATCATGCGACCACACGATTCTTGGAAACTTCCCGAATAGCTGTAGTCAACTCTCTGGTCACCCTGTAGTCGACCATAGCTGCGACCATACAAAGATTGGTTGATTTTTACTTCTCACACAAGTTTCTCCTCTTGGCTTATCAACAGGATTCACCATAAGATCATTCTATGACCTTTAATCACAGTTTATCCTTATCAATTATCCTAACCTATTCTCTCATGGTTTTTCTTAGAAATTTTATAACTGAAATCGTTACAATAGATTCAATACATCAACTTGATGAAAAGGAACCTATCCTATATGATCTAGCTTTACAAGGACAGGTCCATACCTTAAGCTTGTTGTAAAAAGATAGAGTTCTTCTCTGCAAAACCTTTCCCCAAGCTTTCCTCTCCTTCTCTTCTTCTCCTTCTCTTCCTCTCTCTTTCTCTCATATGTTTAGAGTTTCAATTTGGGTTCTAAAAGAATGAGAGAGGCGAAGGGACATCTTTTATATAGAGCAAAACCTCCATATAGAGTCCCACTTTAATTAGGAAAGAGATCCCTTAAGATTTGGAAAGTTTTCAAAACTCGGAGTTGGTCTCAACTTCGTGCGGCCGCATCCGTGGTCGCAGAATCCGTCAACCACAGGTCCCAAATATGCTCCTACACGTTGTGTGTTGTGGTCTCATGTGGTCGACCACACCCCTCAAAAATGTGACCACACGATCAAAATTTACTAGTTTTTAGTTTTTGACTTGTTGGTTCCACACAAACTTAAACAGTTAATTACCCCAACTAAATTTGACTTGTTGCTCGCCTTATCTTGTGGTTTTTTCATACAATTGGTTCACTTGAGCCAATTATGATGGAAAAATCGATCACGACACGAGAACGTAAGGTTAGACAGTGTTCACGGTGTGCGGGTCTTATATATAGCCATGTGCATGATGTTGTGGAGAAATTTGAACCTAAAAGGCCCAAGAAGGGGTTGGAATTGACCGTACCATTTTAGTTAAGCTTACTTGGGCCAACGTAATCTCAGGATGGGTGACCCCTAAGAAGTCATTTTTCACACCTTCTCCGATTCTTTTTGAAATTTTAATTAGAGATGCTGGGCAACTCATAATGGCCAAAAATGGACTTTGTGATGAAAAATGACTTTGGATGTGTTACACCCCATGTCACACCCTAATTTTGGCTGAATCAGAAGTATGATTGAATTGCTATCAAATCAACGGTTCACTTTAGGATATCAATAAGATTGTGTCAACACACAAACCACGCATACCTACCATAAATCAGAATATATAAATACAGCGGAAGATTTTAATAAATGAACTGAGTTCTAATGATAAATAATAATTTAATCCGATTATTGAGTTGTCACCAAAGCATAATTTAAATGATTCCATACAAGTCTTATACACCATACTCGGAAAAGATATAAATATTCCTAGAGGTAAACGCAAAAGTGGCACTCGTATGATGAGTCATGCTCATATCCTTCTGCCTGTACATCTAAGTCAGCAACACTTCCATAAGCTAGAGCAACAATGAAGTCCCCCACAGTGTAACCTGCATCAACATCTAAAAAGAATATATATTTGAAGGATGAGTTCACAACTTAGCTTAGTAAAACACAAGACAATGCAACAAAGAAAATGCATGAGATAACATTCAATATTAGGTCTGGTAAAACTTACAATGTGATATGGTAAGGATAGGTTATAACCACACCTCCATACACGAGAGTGTGAGCACACCCAGTAGTCAAGCCCCAACCACACTACCACTATAGCCCCAAAGCACTCACTCTAGAGTAGAGGTAGAGCTAGAGTCTGACGGTCAGGCAATAATCTACACTATTGCCCGTCTTCCCCCTGATACTTTATCCCATACCAATACGTACACCCCTATTGGCAAGGGCTTGCAAGCTAGATCCCTATGAAATAGAGATAGAGCTAGAGTCTGACGGTCTAGCAACAATCCACACTACCGCCCGTCCTCCCCCTGATGCTCTACTTGTACCAAGCACGCTATGGCAGACAACGATACCAAAAATTGTTAGTGTAGAGAATGGTCTAGGACTCCAATCCCTTCCCCACTCTACATACCAACGAAAACATACACATGTCTAACATCACATCCTAACAATAGTAACATGTATGGATAATTAATAGCAAGAAATAAAAGATGACATGATGGATGCACAATCATTACAGAACAATCACAAGCAAAGGGTTACTGTATTAGTTATTTAGGTTTGGGTATTTTCCCTTACCTAATGCGTGATAGCAAGTACTTCAGAGTGCAGCTTCGAACAACTTCTCTATGCTTCACCCGTACCTTTAATAGCATTAGAAATAATAGATATTAAATCCCTTTATTCGTGGTTTGTCTCTATCGCTTGCTTAAGCACATCCTAATGAGTTATTCTCCATTCCAAGGGTCTGGTATATAGCTTATACGCGTCCCACACTTGTTGTCTAAGTTTATTAATGTTTTCTAAAAGTAAACAGTAACCTAAAGTACAGGTTTCAAGGTTTTTAATCCAAACAACATAGAAAACATACCTAGAAATATGATCTCAGGGATCCAAGCCCATAAATAAGCTTTTAAAAATCCTAGAGGGATGCTGTCTAAAAATGGTAGACATTCGAGGTCATTTCACTGTGTGGCACATGACGTGCCACACCCTCACGGTAGGTAGACCATGCGGCACAACATCGACCTCACATCAAAATGTGGTCGAAATTATTCGATTCTAATATGATGCTCTTCTTAGATTTTTCTAAGCCAGAATACCAAGTTTGGGCTCAAAAAATCCATTTCTACATCAAGTTATGGGTACTGTTTGACTTCAAGGGTAGTCGATATTGCTGGATCTGGTTTATAAATCTTGGATCCGAGTTCCAACAATATCATGAAGGGATTTCCTTGGGTTTTAGTCTAATAGAATCTCATTTGATTTCGAAAAACATGGATTCGACCAACGACTCATTAAAATTCTACCTTTTACGATTTTAAGAGTCCCATATCGTTCACTGACTCAGATCCCTATTCTAATTGGATCCTTGAAGGAGTCTCAACCTTTATTACAGGAGATAAAGATCTAAGAAACATAGTCAGATGATCCTTTTGGGTTTAAATCCTTTTATATAACTTAAAGAGAAGTAAATAGATGAGAGAAAATGATACAAGTCACTGATCTCTGGTGTTGGTGTCTATCAGTAGCAGTTTCCCTTGGTTGCAAAAGTTTCTCCCTCTGCACTTCTTCTCTCTCCCTTCTCTAGTAGTGCCTCTCTCACTCTCTCTTTCTTTCCTTTTCATGGTTGCAGAGAATAGAATGAGAGACTGAATAGAGAGGGTTAGCCTAATCCAATCACGTTAAAGTGATTTGGGTGCTCTAAACTTGGTAGATTGGAGGATTCCCTCCAATCTTTCTAATTCAAACAAATCATGCACTTAGACATTCATTTGAATAAGTCTGATTCGAGACCAGGCCTAACCAATGGTCTAAGTAAGACGGTTCTTGAAATCGATCCCACTACAGGGGTGCGGCACTAAGTGGTGGGGCACATGACTGACCGCACCCTCTTGGTGTCGTGCCAGACCCTTAATTCAAACCCCCGAATGATCAGGTGCTAGGGTTGAGTTGGTTTACCTCCAATGGGCTCTGTTGGTCTGATTCATGTTGGTTTGAATTGTCTATCATCATCCAACCGTTTCTTTTAGCCCAGTTATATTTGGAAGACCTATCGCGACATGAAACCTAAATTAGACCGGATTCATGGAGTGCAGGTCTTATAACTCTACTACCCCTAAAAGGAATTTCGTCCTTAAAATTTGTACGTACTTTCGGAGTCGAATAAGTGATGGTATTTTTTCTGCATTATATTTTCTTCTTCCCAGGTGACCTCTTCCACGTCCTGGCTTCTCTAAACTACCTTGACTTAGTAGATATCCCAATTTTGAAGGTTTTCCACCTTCTAAATGGAGAACTAAACTGGTACAACCTCAAATGTCAGGTCCTCTGTCAAATCTGAAGGATTTGCAGTCAAAACATGTGATGGGTCCTTGACATACTTCTTCAGTAGAGACACGTGAAACATATTATGAATACTTGACATTGATGGTGGCAATGCAAGTTGGTAAGCCACATTGTCACGTCTAGCTAGTATCTCGTATGGTCCTACATACGTAGGACATAGCTTCCCCTTCTTACTAAATTGCTTTAGACTTCTCACAGGTGATATTTTCAAGAACACCTTATCACCCACTATAAACTCAAGGTCTTAGTTTCTACTATTGGCATAGTTCTTCTGAAGAACTTGAACTGTCTTGACCCTTTCTTTAATCTGGTCAACCACTCGACAGGTCTCCTCAACAAATTCTAGCCCTATGATCCTTTTTTCTCCAACCTCATTCCATAACAGAGGTGTCCGACATTTCTTACCGCATAATTCCTCGTACAAGGCCATTTAGATCGTAGCCTGGTAGCTATTGTTGTAGGCAAACTCGATGAGTGGTAACTTCTCATCCCAGGCTCCCTTAAAGTCAATGGCACAAGCTTGGAGTACATCCTCCAAAATCTGAATTGTCTGCTCTGACTGTCCATTTGTCTGAGGGTGAAAGGATGAACTGAACTTCAGCTTTGTCCCCATAGCTTTTTATAGACCTTCCCAAAACTTGGAAGTAAAAAGGGGATCTCTGTCAGACACTATACTCTAGGGCACGCCATTAAGTTTGACTATGTTGTCTACATACAATTTTGCCAACCTCTCCATGGTATTCTGGGGTCTGATTGCAATGAAGTGAGCCATCTTGGTAAGGCAATCTACAATCACCCAAACTGTGTCCACTGATCTAGGGGTCATTGGCAGTCCGGTGACAAAGTCCATAGTAATACAATCCCACTTCCATGTTGGCTTAGGTGATGGCTGTAGTAACCCCGTGGGCCTCTATCTCTTAGCCTTTACCTGCTGATAATTCAAGCATTGGAATAGGAATTGGGCCACATCTGCTCTGATTCCCCTCCACCAGTATAACCTCTTTAAGTCATGGTACATCTTAGTACTTCAGGGATGTACTGAATATGGAGTACAGTGAGCTTCCAACATTATCTTGTTCCGGATGTTTAAGTTCTCACTCTCAGATATACACAATCTTCCGTGATACCTAAGGACCTTTTTTACATCTAAAGTGAAATTAATATTGGGTTTATCCTTCTCCAAATCCTCTTGCACTGTCCTGAGGTGTAGGTCCTGTGGGATTGCTGCCTTCACCTCTTCAGTTAAATCTGGAAAGACTTTTAATCCAGCAAATATGAGTGAGAACTTGTGAATTAAGTCTTGCTCAACTGGATCATCTAGAGACTCTAGTATATGCTGTTCTTCATTCCAAACTAAAGTTGATGCTGTGGAACACAATGCAGCATTAGTACTAGGCCCTACTTTAGGTTTTTGTATCCACTTCCTGCTTAGAGCGTCGGCCACTACATTTTCCTTATCGGGACGATACTCGATGTCACAATCATAGTCTTTCAGTAATTTCAACCATCTTCTCTATCTCATATTCAATTCCTTCTGGGTAAAGAGGTAGGTGAGACTTGTAAGACCCGTATCAAACTAACCCGGCCTTACCACCTTGAACCAGGTCTACTCATCATGGTCGAGCCAAATGGACCAAGTGCGTGAAGGAGATAACGATCCCAGGTATTAAACTGACCCAACAACACTAAAATAGGAGGGAGGGTCGCACACCCAGCTAGGCAGGGTCGGACCCCCCCCCCCCAATATAAAAGTCAGACCATGAGTTTCTAACCGGGGGTTGGACAACTTAGAACCAGAGGTCGACGGGATCTTCGACCCCCTAATCGACCCCTAGTCTACTGACAAAACCCGTGATTTGGAAACTTTCCAAATTTCAATGGGATTCTTTCCTAATCTCAATGGGACTTATTTTTGGAGTTTCTACTCTATAAATAGGACGTCCCTAAGCCTCTTTCACTCCTTTTAAAACCTTAATTGGATTGAGAGAAAGAGAAGAGAAGGAAAGTGGAGAAGAAGACCAAAGAGAAAGTTTCAGAGAAACAAGTCAAATTCTCAGGTATGGATACCATCTCCATGAATTTCTCAAGACCTTAGAGTAAATAGTGAAGATGGTATGATCTAGGAGAAACCCAAATCATCCATCCATAGTTAGGTTTCAATGGAAACCATGGAGGAGATCATTAAAACCATGTAGGTAAATAAACTATAGTTTTAAACCATAAAACATGTATGGAATAGATTATAGAAGCAAGCCATAGGACCCAAACACGAAAGAATGGACTGTAGGATGAAAATCTCGACTAAACCCACAGGGGGTCGCACGTGGGGTAGATGGAGAATCGACCCTACCAGACCCTAGTATCGACCCCAGTGTTTGGGAAGTCTAGATTAGGGGTGGTCGCACCCAGGGTCGATGGAACATCCGACCCTGGCATCGACCCTACTACAGGGGGTCGCAAAAAACTGCTACCCTACCTGCGACCCATCCTGCGACCCCCAATTAGCAGTAGGCTTTTAAAAATTGGAATTAAATCAAATTAAATTCTATCGACTTGATTAGGTCTTCTAGTGATATAATAGTGATATTAAGTTGATTTTTAAAGCTTGAAAGATGATACAATCAAGCATAAGTGAGGAAACAAGACCTAAACTAATCAGTTAAAAATAACTGTTTTTATTTCTTGAGTCCAATGCCATGATTGATTCTATGCGTGTATGTTTGTCATGTGCATTTAACATGTCATCCAATATTTCTATTATTACTATTCATGCATATTTAAATTTATTGTTTACAACATGATGATGATGATGATGATAGGAATAGACATGTGAATGTATGTGTGTGGTTAGTATGCTTGATGCGAGCGAGTATAAGGGGGGTGTCATAGACTGGGCCTCAGCACTCTAGCTTTATCTCTAACTCAAGTCTTGTCCACTAACATCGTCGTATCGCCATTACCTTAGCAGAGCTATTACGTCGTAGTGTATGAGGGGAGGTGGTCTCAGACCGTGTAGTCTCTGACTCTGCCGGGGGGCCTTAGCCCTATCTCTATGGACGTATTGAGGGATGCTGGGGTGAGGCCTTGGATACACTGTTTGGCATTTGGATTGGTTAGTTGTGAGCCCAGTTTGCAAGCCCTCGCCAGCAGGGACTTACGTATTGGTATGGGTAGAGTATCAGGGGAAGTGTCATAGGCCGGGCCTCAGCACTTTAGCTCTATCTCTATTCCATGGTAGGGTGGATGAGGACGACAATAAACGTTAACCTTTGGGTGGGCCTTCACACCCTGTGCACAGAGGCGAGGCGGCCATCGAACCTTTCAATAGCGCATTGCAAACTTATTTACCAGACCACAGATATGAATTGAATGCATGCATATGTTTATTGCATTGTTTTGTTTGCTCACTGAGCCATGATGTGTGTTCACCCTCTCGACGTCGAATATTTTAGTTGATGATTCAGGTACTACAGTGGAGGACTATATGAATACTTCTATGTACGGGCACGTCACTGCAATAGAAGCTGAAGACTTTGTGGAAACGCATGACCCCTCATGCGAGTGCAATGCATGTGTTTTCAATTAGATTTTTCATTTGAATTTATTAAGGAAATATAATTGATATTTTATTTACTTATGTCTCAGTTGATACAACATAAATTGATACTTTATCTATGATTATCACAATTAGATTCCTCAGTTCATTTATTATTGAAACTTCCGCTATTGTGTATTTATTCTGATTATGGTTGTGGATGTATATGATTTTATTTTCAACGGACACATCCTATTAGAGATCCTGGTTGAACCGTTGGTTTATTAGCGCTTCATCACACCGTTCTGAATGGTGCAGAATTGGGGTGTAACAACTTGGTATCAGAGCATCTCAGGCCCTGTCTGTGAAACCAGTATACTTCCACAAAAGTTTGTGAACTGAGATAGGATAAAAATTTAAAAAGTTGTAATAATAACACATCATAAGCATCTGTGTTGTTTGAGACAAAACTGAAAGAGAATAATGCATCTATTAAATGAGAAACAAATTTATACACAACCAAAATAAGAACAAATGTTTATATATATGACTAAAGCAGAGTATAGTCCACAACCCAGACAGTTACTCTGAAGTACAAAAGAAAGATAAAAGAAATACATCAAGAAGCTAGAGGTGATGGGGGAGGCGATGCCTCACGGTCTCTATCATAGTCCTCAGCGTAGACTCTAATCAACCAAGCTATCTGCGTCTAGGTCGTCTCGAGACTAGCTGTGAGATCAGCCACCCGCTGGTCAGTCACGCGCTGAGCATCCCTAAGCTCTCCCACCCGCTGATCGGACAAGCGCTTGAGCCTCTAGAAGCTCTCCCATCCTCAGATCAGACATGCGCTGAGCCTCTCGTATCTCATACAAAATCCCCATCATGTCATCAGAAGGTGCATACGCAGGACCAGCTGCATGTGAAGGACCAGCTGAAGAAGAAGGATCGGCTTCTGTAACATGAGTAGGTGATGGAGGAGGTATGGCATCCACATCCATGTACGACGATCGTCATCAACCCCCCCTCCCGGGCCGCTGCCGCCGCTTTGCCTCAGCGTCAGCCCATCTCCACTTGAGTGCGAGGTCGCACTATCGCGTTCCTCTCCTCATCGCTGACCTGGGCATCCCGCATGCCCATCTTACATATGGCCTCCCAATCTCGAGGTGATGAGAAGGATTTCTCCTGAATCATCTCATCCAGCAAGTCAACACCCAGGTGGGTAAGCAGCGTGGTGATCATGCGTCCATAAGGCAGATTGCCAGTATGACTGGGCAATGTGGCACTGATCATCGTCCGCATGATGATATAAAGAAGGCAGACGGGCTGCCTAGTGCATATACAGTATAGTAGATACTGGGTCAACTGGGAGACCCTCTCGTAATGTCCACTCTGCGGTATCAGGTTGTGCTGAATAATCTTGCAGTACACCCGTGGATCTGGACGTAGGTAACTCGCTTTCATCTCCCAGCGATCCTCTCTGATGAGCTGATGGTCTATCTCAGCCCTTATCTGTAATGAAAAGAACTGGGGCTCTCTTGGGGCACAGAATACGAAGGAGCCGTCATAAGAGATACCCAGCAAGTCCGCTTGGCTGCCGATAGTCAAAGGAAATCTCAACTCCCTTGACATAGCTAGTGATCCTGAGCTCACTACCCCTCTCAACGTCGTTGTAATCCCCCACCACTTGGAGATTACAATAGAATTGTCGTACCAAGTCAGGACAGGTACAGGCGTCATAGGTGATGACATGGAGCCAGCCCATATCACCAAAAGCGCCCTCCACATCGAACAAAACCAGGCTAGCCAAGTCCACCTTGCGGCCTCCCTCTACTTTCTTGTGAGCGTAGTGGGCATACTGCGTCTCGGCTTCATTGGAATGGAAGCGAAGATGGTCGCAAACCCTAGGTACCTTGGTACGAGCCATAGTATCTGCAAATAACAAAGAAAAACAAATAATGGCTTAGTAGAGATGAAAAATCCAAAATTTCGACATTATAACGACGTAAATTAGTCAAAAGCCTCACTTTTCACCCATATACATGGGCAGGAGGACTTACATAGATCCTAAACTATCCTGTAAGACTCATACAATTGGAAATTTTAGCTAATGAGATTGAATTGGAAGAAAGTTCAAGAAATTCAAAATCTCGACAAATTAGGGCAAAAAAGGAAAAATTCAAGTTTCTCGATAACCAACCGATGAAACTCAAATATTGTTGAGGGATTTCGTTCCTTGAGTCACCAAAAACAAAAGCCCCCAATAAAAATCGAATTTTTACGGTTGGAAAAAGTTTAATTTGAAGAAAACGAGATATACGAGCAAAAACCTAGGTAAGGAAACCTAAAAACATGAAAATGTAGAAGATATACCTGTAGAGGAGGTGTATACGTCGAAACGAGAAGCACAAACCACTAACGGATCGGAGTTGTCACTGTAGCAACTCAGAGTGACGAGATGAGTCGAAGTGGAGGAGAAAGAATGGGAAATGGACTCAGAATCGGAACTTAAAAATCTCATTTTTAGTCCGGGGGTCGGAGAATTCGACCAAAACCATCGACCCACCCATCGACCCCCTCATCGAGGAGGGGCTCTAGGTAATTTGACAGAGAACCAGGGGTCGAACCTAGGGTCGGACACCCATCGACCCCCATATCGACCCTCGGCTCTCGGTAAGAATCAGTGATTCCCAGGGTCGATCCTAGGGTCGGATAACCATCGACCCTGCATTAAAAAGACAGAAATTTTTGACAGAATGATTTGAAAATTTTGAAATTTGCATTTGTTAGTGGTTTTAAAATATGAGAATGAATTATATAATGATTGTCTCACGTGTTCAATGACTTTCAGGCAATTCCACTACCAGATTAGACAATGGCTGGACGCAGAGTAACTAGACAAAGCCGTAACTCTATCCCACCACCACCACCTGTGGGGGAAGATAGCCAGACACACCCGAAAACATAGGGGAATACGAACACGGCACCATCCGTCATTAATGGGCAGACAAATCCTACAAATCAGTCAGCTCCACCTATAGGCCTGGCTACAGTTGTAATGAACTTGGCCCAACAGCTGCAGCAAATGCAACAGACACATGCCACTATACAAGCTGTCATAGGCATGACTTTTCCAGCTGTACAGACACCTCCAATGCCAGCAGGACAGGCAAGCACAGCTCTAGGGGAAAGTAACACAATACCCCACGCACCTCAGACTCCCATCATGCAGGCTCAAGTACAAAATCCTGAGGTAGCTCAAGGTGGATATCAATACCAACCACCTATATATGGGGCGTATGTCCCGCAACAACTAGACCACTCCAGACTGGTGGAGCATTTTCTGAAACTGAAGTCCAAAGAATTTAATGGCAAGCCAGCAGATCCTTTATGGCCGGCACACTGGGTTGACGAAATGGAAAGAAATTTTATGATGATGACAGTAAATGAAGAAGAAAAAGTGTTGTGTGCCACCTTTATGCTGAAAGGAGATGCACACCATTGGTGGAGGTCTACCAGGACATATTTATTAACAAAGCACGCCCAACTGACTTGGATATTTATAAGGAGGCATTCTTTGAGAAGTACTTTCTTAGAAGTTCCAGAGATTCTATGGAAAGAGAGTTCCTGAGTTTATATTAGGGGCAGATGACCGTGGATGCATATCAACAGCGTTATGAGGAGTTGTTCTTCTTTGCACCCGCCAGTATGCAAGAGGAAAACACCAAGACCCGAAGGTTCGTCATGGGACTTAGGGGAAGCATCCGCGAGCATGTTCTGGGACATGAAAAGAAAATCTATAATGAAGCGGCACAAATTGCTCGAGTTATAGAATCGAGCCAGAGGGAGAGTTATTTCATGCAAAACAGAGGTATAAAAAGGCCAGCTGGAAATTCTTATAACGGAGGGAATAACAAGACATTCAAACCCTTCCGTGCTCAAGGCTTTACCGCTGCAACCAAGATTATGCCCGTAGCTCAACAGCAACAAAAGCCAATTACTGAAGGGGTAAAAAGTTATAACTGCAATCAAGTGGGACATATTGCAAGGGAATGTCCTAAGCTCAGGAAGCAGCTACATCAAGGACGAGTTTACGCGGTTACATCTGAGGATGCTGCCACATCGCCTGATGTGGTCACAGGTATGACTTAAATTATTTTTTAAAGTTGTATTACATTATATGAGCATGTAGACTAAGTTAAAATAAATCACAGGTATCGTACCTATAAATGGCATACCCGCTAGAGTACTCTTTGACTCAGGAGCTACTCATTCTTTTATATCTGTATCATTTGGAAAGAAGTTGAATTTACCCATTAAATCCTTAGACTACAAACTGCTTGTACGATCACCTATGGGATTAGAAGTGGAGTTAGAGAAAGGTTATGGACCATGTCCAGTTCTTATTGATGAAAAGACTTTGGATGCAACCTTGATCCAACTTGAGATGGCAGACTTTGACGTCATCTTGGGAATGGACTGGTTAGCTCGGGATTCTGCAAACCTATTGTGTGCCGAAAAGAAGCTGACATTTAAAGACAAAGAAGGAGCAGAGTTCAGTTTTTCGGGAACCAAACTTTCCCGTAAACGAAAGCTCATACTCTCTGCGCTAAAGGCTAAGAAGTGCCTCGAGAAAGGAGCAGTCGGGTATTTAGTATTTGTGGGCGACCTTACCAAGGAAGCACCACGAATGGAAGATATTGATGTCGTGCGTAACTTTTCAAATGTATTTCCTGAAGAACTACCAGGATTACCACCCGACCGAGCTACAGAGTTTGTTATAGATCTTATACCTAGAGCCACACCAGTATCGAAAGCACCTTATCGAATGGCTCCTACTAAACTGAAGGAATTGAAAGTACAACTACAAGAACTGCTGGACAAGGGTTACATTCGCCCTAGCATATCACCATAGGGAGCGCCAGTATTATTCGTAAAGAAGAAGGACGGTAGTGTTCGATTGTGTATAGACTACCGAGAACTGAATAAACTGACAATCAAGAATCGGTATCCATTGCTTTGGATCGATGATTTGTTCGATCAGTTGCAAGGTGCCAAAGTGTTCTCCAAGATCGATCTTCGGTTAGGCTATCATCAGCTGAAGATTAAGGATGGTGATATTCCCAAGACAGTATTCAGGACCAAATATGGACATTATGAATTTTTGGTCATGTTTTTTGGATTGACGAACGCACCAGCAACCTTTATGGAACTTATGAATCGGGTATTCCACGATATGTTGGATACGTCGGTTATTATATTCATCGATGATATATTGGTCTACTCCAAAGACGAGGAAACTCATATTAAGAATCTAAACGCCGTTCTGCAACGATTACGGAAAGAGAAGCTCTACGCCAAATTTACAAAGTGTGAGTTTTGGCTAAAGGAAGTTGCTTTTCTAGGCCATGTAGTATCCGCTGAAGGAATTAAAGTGGATCCTAGCAAGATCGAAGCTATCGTGAAGTGGGAAGCACCGAAGAGCGTTGCAGAAATTAGAAGTTTCTTGGGTCTAGCTGGGTATTATCGACGATTTGTGGAAGACTATTCCCGAATTGCCGTATCTCTTACCAGTTTGACTAAGAAGGGCAAGAAATTTGTTTGGACTGAGAAGTGCGAGAAGAGTTTCCAAACATTGAAGGCTAGATTGATATCCGCTCCAATCTTGACCATTCCAATTCCAGGACAGCCGTTTATTTTGTACACTGATGCGTCAGGACTGGGATTAGGATGTGTACTTATGCAAGGTGAACAAGTAATTGCTTATGCCTCAAGACAATTGAAGGCACATGAGAAGAACTATCCCACTCATGATTTGGAATTAGCGGCAGTAGTACATGCTGTCAAAATATGGAGACATTACCTGTACGGGGAAAAGTTTCAGATTAAATCAGACCATAAAAGTCTTACTTGTCTATTTAATCAGAAGGAGTTGAATATGAGACAAAGAAGATGGCTGGAATTATTGAAAGACTATGACTGTGATATCCAGTATCATCCGGGGAAAGCTAACGTAGTAGCCGATGCGTTGAGTAGAAAGGCAATGGTAAAATCTTAGGGAGAGGTTAGCACAACTGCCGCGATGTGTACTATCGGGAAGGTATTCAATCACGGTAATGAGCAGTTTGTGATAGATGCACCGGATGGATCAGCCAACTAGGGGTTTATTCATCGATTTTCAAATATGTTCGTCGCATTGAAGATTATACCGGATATAATTGATGAAGTAAAGACAGCTATCAAATCAGACCCTTACCTAAGAACGATACAAGAGGACATTGAAAAAGGTAGGACTACCCCTGAGTTCACCTTGGAAGAAGAAAAGGTATTGAAGTACAAAGGAAGAATATGTGTACCTGAAACAGAAAGCTTGGACATTAGACACCGATTGATGAAAGAAGCCCATACCACCATCTATTCGATACATCCTGGAAGTACAAAAATATACCATGATCTAAAGAAATTATATTGGTGGAGAGGAATGAAAGCAGATGTAGCTAAGTTCATGTCTCAATGCCTAAATTGTCAGAAAGTAAAGGCTGAACGACAAAGACCGGCAGGACTGTTACAGCCATTACCGGAACCAGCATGGAAATGGGACTGCATCACTATGGACTTCATCACAGGATTACCATTGACTCCTCGAGTAGTTGACGCAGTTTGGGTGATTGTAGACCGCCTGACTAAAACAGCTCGCTTTATACCTATACGACCTCAGTATACACTGGAGAGGTTAGCTAAGCTGTATGTGGATAACATTGTGCGATTACACGGTGTACCTGAAAGCATTGTGTCCGATAGAGATCCATGATTTACTTCAAAGTTTTGGGAAGGATTGCAAAAGGCTATGGGTACAACATTGAAGTTTAGTACTGCAATCCATCCACAGACAGATGGACAGTCAGAGCGTACAATTCAGATTCTAGAAGATATGCTTCGAGCATGTGTAATTGATTTAAAGGATCATGGGAAGAAAAGTTACCATTGATTGAGTTCGCTTATAACAATAGCTATCAGGCTACTATACAGATGTCACCCTATGAAGCATTGTATGGCAGGAAGTGTCGAACTCCTTTGTTTTGGAATGAAGTTGGGGAACGTAGTATTGTTGGACCGGAATTTGTTGAAGAGACATGTCAAGTGGTCGACATTATCAAGGAAAGAGTGAGAACAGTTCAGAATCATCAGAGGCAATATGCAGATACTCGACGTCGAGACCTTGAATTCGTCGTGGGTGATAAAATATTATTAAAAGTATCGCCTATGCGAGGTTTGAAACTGTTCGGACAGAAAGGGAAATTAAGTCTGAGATATATCGGTCCATATGAGATTCTAACTAAGCGTGGAAAAGTGGCTTACCAGATAGCACTACCACCATCTATGTCAAGTGTGCATGACGTATTTCATATTTCCTTATTGAAGAAGTATGTCAAGGATCCGATGCACGTTTTGACAATAAACCTACCTGATTTGACTGAAGATTTGACATTTGAAGTAGCACCAACTGAAATCACTAGTCGAAAAGTTCAACGACTACGCAACCGTGATATCTATTATGATTAAAGTCACCTGGAGAAGTAGAGATATGGAAGAAATCACATGGGAAGAAGAGAATGCTATGCGGAAGCAATATCCTCATTTATTTGACTCAGAAGGTATGTACAATTTCGACGACGAAATTTTTATAAGTAGGGGGGAGTTGTAAGACCTATATCGAACTAACCCGGTCTTACCACCTTGAACCAGGTCTACCCATCATGGTCGAGCCAAATGGACCAAGTGCGTGAAGGAGATAACGATCCCAGGTATTAAACTGACCCAAAAACACTAAAATAGGGGGGAGGGTCGCACACCCAGCTAGGCAGGGTCGGACCCCCCCAATATAAAAGTCAGACCCTGAGTTTCTAATCGGGGGTCGGACAACTTAGAACCAGGGGTCGACGGGATCTCCGACCTCCTCATCGACCCCCAGTCTGTCGACAGAAATCGTGATTTGGAAACTTTCCAAATTTCAATGGGATTCTTTCCTAATCTCAATGGGACTTATTTTTGGAGTTTCTAAATAGGACGTCCCTAAGCCTCTTTCACTCCTTTTAGAACCTTAATTGGATTGAGAGAAAGAGAAGAGAAGGAGAAGAGAAGGAGAAGAGAAGGAAAGTAGAGAATAAGACCAAAGAGAAGGTTTCAGAGAAATAAGTCAAATTTTCAGGTATGGATACCATCTCCATGAATTTCTCAAGACCTTAGAGTAAATAGTGAAGAGGGTATGATCTAGGAGAAACCCAAATCATCCATCCATGGTTAGGTTTCAATGGAAACCATGGAAGAGATCATTAAAACCATGTAGGTGAATAAACTATAGTTCTAAATCATAGAACATGCATGGAATGGATTATAGAAGCAAGTCATAGGACCCAAACACGAAAGAATGGACTGTAGGATGAAAATCTCGACTAAACCCACGGGGGGTCGCACGTGGGGTCGATGGAGAATCGACCGTACCAGACCCTAGCATCGACCCCCAGTGTTCAGGAAGTCCAGATTAGGGGTGGTCGCACCCAGGGTCGATGGAACATCCGACCCTGGCATCGACCCTATTACAAGGGGTCGCAGAAAACTGCTACCCTACCTGCGACCCGTCCTGCGACCCCCAGTTAACAGTAGGCTTTTAAAAATTAGAATTAAATCTAATTAAATTCTATCGACTTGATTAGGTCTTCTAGTGATATAATAGTGATATTAAGTTGATTCTTAAAGCTTGAAAGAGGATCTACAATCAAGCAAAGGTGAGGGAACAAAAACTAAACTAATCGATTAAAAATAAACTATTTTTATTTCTTGAGTCCAATGTCATGATTGATTCTATGCGTGTATGCTTGTCATGTGCATTTAACATGTCATCCAATATTTCTATTATTACTATTCATGCATATTTAAATTTATTGTTTACAACATGATGATGATGATGATGATAGGAATAGACATGTGAATGTATGTGTGTGGTTAATGTGCTTGATGCGAGCGAGTATCAGAGGGGTGTCATAGGCTGGGCCTCAGCACTTTAGCTCTATCTCTAACTCAAGTCTTGTCCACTAACATCGTCGTATCGTCATTATCTTAATAGAGCTATTACGTCGTAGTGTATGAGGGGAGGTGGTCTCGGACCGTGTAGTCTCTGACTCTACCGGGGGGTCTTAGCCTTATCTCTATAGACGTATTGAGGGAAGCTGGGGTGAAGCCTTGGATACACTGTTTGGCATTAGGATTGGTTAGTTGTGAGCCCAGTTTGCAAGCCCTCGCCAGCAGGGGCTTACGTGTTGGTATGGGTAGAGTATCAGGAGAAGTGTCATAGGCCGAGCCTCAGCACTTTAGCTCTATCTCTATTCCATGGTAGGATGGATGGGGACAACAATAAACGTTAACCTTTGGGCGGGCCTTCACACCCTGTACATAGAGGCGAGGCGGCCACCGAACCTTTCTATAATGCATTGCAAACTTATTTACCAGACCATAGATATGAATTGAATGCATGCATATGTTTGTTGCATTGTTTTGTTTGCTCACTGAGCCATGATGTGTGCTCACCCTCTCGACGTCGAATATTTTAGTTGATGATGCAGGTACTACGGTGGAGGACTATATGAATACTTCTATGTACGGGCACGTCGCTGCAATGGAAGTTGAAGACTTCGTGGAAACGCATGATCCCTCATGCGAGTGCAATGCATGCGTTTTTAATTAGATTTTTCATTTGAATTTATTAAGGAAATGTAATTGATATTTTATTTACTTATGTCTCAGTTGATACAATATAAATTGATACTTTATCTATGATTATCACAATTAGATTCCTCAGTTCATTTATTATTGAAACTTCTGCTATTGTGTATTTATTCTGATTATGGTTGTGGATGTGTATGGTTTTATTTTCAACGGACACAGCCTATTAGAGATCCTGGTTGAACCGTTGGTTTATTAGCGCTTCATCACTCCATTCTGAATGGTGTAGAATTGGGGTGTGACAAGACTCTTGTGGTCTGACTTGATCTGAAACTTCTCACTGTATAGATAATGCCTCCAAGTCCTGATCGCATGAATTACAACAGCTAACTTTAGGTCATGCGTAAGGTAATTCTTTTCATGTTCCTTTAATTGTCTCAAGGCATAAGCTATCACCTGCTTTCCTTGCATACATCCTAGCCCCAATCCGGAGGCATCTTATATAAAGTAAATGGTAGCCCTGGCACTGGGATAGGTAAGATGGGTGCAGAGACCAACTTCAACTTCAAAGTCTGGAAGCATTCTTCACACTTATCCATCCATAAGAACTTCTCCCCTTTCTTGGTTAGCTTGGTAAGTGGAACGGCGATCTTAAAGTAGTCTTCCACGAATCTCCTGTAATAACCAGCCAATCCCAAGAAACTACAAATTTCAACAATTGTCTTTGGTGCTTCCCATCCTACAATTGCAGCTATCTTGCTACGATCCACCTTGATTCCTTCTGTTGACCCTATATGACCCAAGAAAGCCACCTCATTCAGTCAGAATTCAGATTTCTTAAATTTTGCATAAAGTTTCTCCCTTCTCAGTCACTGTAAGGTTGCTCTCAGATCTGTTGCATGTGTCTCCTTATCCTTAGAACTGACCAATATGTCATCTATGAAGACTATGACTGAAGTGTCCAACATATCATGAAACACTTGGTTTATCAGTTCCATAAAGGATGCAGGGGCAGTGGTCAATCCAAACGACATCACAAGGAACTCATAATGTCCAGTCTTTAGTACATCACCATCCTTGATCTTCAGTTGATGACACCCTGACCTAAGATCAATCTTCGAAAAGACTTTTGCACCTTGCAGCTAATCGAATATGTCATCGATCCGAGGCAATGTGTATCTGTTCTTGATTGTGAGCTTATTTAACTCACGATAGTCTATACATAATTGTACACTACCAACCTTCTTCTTCATGAACAGTATAGGTGCTCCCCATGGCAATATGCTCGGCCATATGAACCCCTTATCCAACAGTTCTTGTAGTTGAGTCTTCAACTCCTTAAACTCCATAGGGGCCATTCTGTAGGGGGCCTTAGACACTGGCACTACCCCTGGAAGAAGTCAATCATGAACTCAATCGTCTTATCTAGTGGTAATCCGAGTAGGTCTTTTAAAAATACATTGGGGAACTCTCATACTACCTTGATATTTTCCATCTTTGGCAGCTCTGTAATAACTTCAACCACTGATACTAGATAACCGACTCCTCCCTTCTCTAAGCATCTCTTAGCTTTGAGGGCAGAGAGGATGAGTTTTAGCTTACGAGGCAATTTGCTCCCTGTGAAACCGAACTCCTTGCCATTGCTGTCCCTAAATGCTAACTTTTTTTCAGCACATTACAAATTTATTGAATGCTGAGATAACCAATCCATTCCCAAGATGACGTCAAAGTCTGTCATCTCGAGTTGGACTAGGTTTGCCTCTAGAACTCGCCCATCAATATGAACTGAACAAGGACCATTGCATTCGTCTAGTACCACTTCTAGTCCCAACGGGGATCGAACTAACAAGCTTAGGTCCAAAGGCTTGATAGGCAATTTTAGTCTTTTCCCAAATGATACAGACACGAATGAGTGGGTAGCCCTAGAGTCAAAGAGGACTCTAGCAGGTACACCAGCTATACTTACAATACCTGTAATTTACTTAACCCTTAACCTATATGCTCACACAAGTAATGATTGTAAACAATAGGAGTGTTTTGGTCATACCTGTAACCACATCGGGTGATGTAGTTGCTTCTTTTGAAGTGACAGCATAGATTTTCCCCTACTGCAACTGCTCCTTGGGTTGTGGGAAAGTCCTGGCATAATGCCCCAATTGATCACAATTATAGCATCTAATGCCACTGGATTGACCAGCTCCTTGAGGCGTCACTACTGGAGTGGTCTTAGTTGACGCAGTAACAGCTTGTGACCTGAAAAGATGAAACGGCCTAGTGCTCCTTTTACTCGATGTCTCGGTGGTAGGCCTCTTCAATCCTCTATTTTGCACAAAGAAACTATCCTTCTGGCTTTATACTATAACTCGTGTGATTTGGACTACTTCATTAGACACTCTTCTCCAATCCTAATACATGCTCTCAAATGCTACCTCGAAGTCCCATGGTAAATCCCCGCGTCTTGGTAGCCTCTTCTTGCATGCTTGTTGGAGCAATGAAGAATAGCTCTTCATACCTGTGAGGACTAGGGATTTTTGAAAATAGAAATTGTCCTCAAATTTTATATTTAATTAAGATGTTCAAATTTTCTACACTCAATTACACAAAAGAGATCAAAAGGCTTTCACTTTAAGATCTCATCTACTCAAGCTAGTGGAGGGTAAGAAACTGTAGTCGCCACCTAGATAAGGTCTAGGACCTATAAATGTGGTCCCTCTTTGAAGGGACTCTAATGACTCACGCAATGGAATGACTATCTCGTCTCACCAAAGGCGGGTAAGTACCAAATTACTAGTTGGGAAGGTGTTAGGCACCCAACTCGCCTGGTCATTGATCGGTCTCCCTAAATCCTATCATTTTCTAAAGTTTATTTATACTTTGGGGTTATCTACATAGACTACGATATGCACAAGGGGATCCCCATAAACTTCTAATTCACCCTATACTAATTGCATTACACTAAGGGATGTACATTTCTACAAGTAACAATATGTGTACAAAAATGAAACATACAAATGAAGAGAAAAGATTGACTAACTACACAAGGAATGACATACAAAAGAATAAATGGGAAATGAACAAATATAAAAATATAAATGAATGAAATGAACGAAAAAAATGATAGAATAATAAAAACAATAACAAAGGTATAGCCGAGGTTTGGGAAACATCCTAGAGTGCCTACGTATCCTTATGCGTTGGGAATCAGGCCAAACGTAGTTCAAGCGGGTGTGTATGTACCAAGTGTGTGCAAAATTGATGCTCCCATAATCATTGAACACAACCGATGGTGAGAGATGTTCCCACAACAGTGAGACCCATCTCAATGTACGGGTATTCCCTTCTATAGGGAATCCCCTCGCTGAGGTAATCCCATAATACATAGAACTTACCTCAATTTGATCGAGCATTGAGCGAACAAACTCCCCCGCAGCCTACGTATCTGTCGAGACCTCTGTCTCTCCAGAATCAGGTCAAACGTAGTTTCCATGGATTGACGAGCCATGGACACGCGTGGCCAAAACTCAGGAAAGGCAAACGCCTTAGCTCTCCACACACAGGGATTCACTAAATCTCACTCACATCCCACATTCGGGATACCTAGGTGGGCCGTCCGTCAGGCCGCCAATCCTATGCATACATCTACCCAATCGTATATTTTCAATCGTATATTTTCATTAATACATTTTTGATACAATGATTTTCCACACTCTTGGATCTAATCCTAGGGTTGGGTGTGCCTTATTCTAAATGAGCCCATAATAGGACGAACTCTCTGGAGTCCCCTAACCAATCATATTGCGGGAAGTGTGTATCCTAATATGCATCTATTATAACGAAGTGTTATAGTGGGGATAAATCACCTGGGTGGGGAACATGCATTCAAGAATCAAGTTTAAGGCATAAGCATTCCACACTTACATCTATTAATCTAAACAGTAAAGCATTAAGTGTGGAAAACTAACAAATATGAAATGTAACTCAAAACACATGTGAAAAAGATACAGCATTAAGCATCAGATTAAATTATCATGAGTTGAAACATGTATCTAAATTATGTTTGGGTTAAGCCAACTCAAGTTAGATCAGAATAGAATCAAACTAAACCTAGACCACCCAAAACCTAACTAGACCAACCCACATAAACCAACCCAAACCAATTTAAAATCCAACATAGACCAAACAAAAATCAGATCAGACCATGTAAACCAAAAGGGCCTAAACTTGAACAAAGTAAAACAAATGGGCTGACCTAAACCCAAATGGAAGTGATGGGCTGAACTTACACACCATAAATTTACTGGGCTGAACATTTACACAATGACAACAATGGTGGACTGATCCTAGCCCCAATGGAATGGTTGGCGGAATTTATACACAATAAAACAAATATGCTGATCCTAAACCAAATGAATAATGGGCTGGCCCAAAAAAGAATAATTAAACCAACTATACATTGGATCAATCTGATTGGATTGGGTTTTGATTGAATTACGATAGGAATTGACCTAATTAAACATGAGAATGACCTAAACAAGATGGGACCAACTCAATTGTATATAGGAATGCCCCATTTGATCCAACTTAAGTGGGATTAACCCAATTAAACAAGGGATGGCCAATTAGCAATGGAATAGACAAATTAGAAATTGAGATGATTCAATTGACCCAAATTAACATGTTTTAATCGAACCGGCCCGATTTGTCAAAATTTAATCCTAACCGGTCTAATTTGGTGGGATTCAACTTGTATGGTCTAAATAACCCACAATTGACCCATTTGACGGAGATGGATGGTTTAAACACGAAACAGACCGATCAAAAGTAAGGACGCTCAAATCTACTCTAATGCAAATGTGTTGTACTCCAGATCATAGGAGAATAACTTGACAACCATGCATGACACCCATTTCAAACTCAGGAGTATCTCAACCGAAAAAAATGTTAAACCAATAATTTTGTGAATTTTCTTGATCGAGATAGAAGTTACGAAAACAAACTTTAAACAACAAGAAATAATAGAGCAGCATGACATTAATTACATGCACATACAAAGTCTCACAAGAATAAACAACAACAATAATCCAGTCTAAACAGAAACAAACATAAACAACAAAACTCTCTTAAATAGGATGTCTTGTGACAGAAGAATACTTGTTCCATTTAAGCTGCCCAGTCATTGAAAGACAAATTGAATCATTAGCCAAACCAAAGTTTCTCAAAAGCCTTACACTATTGTCATTGCCTCTTCTTGAAATCAGTGCATCCCTTTGCTTGCTTTGCATTTTGTTATGTAGAACTTTACCTTTATACTCCACAAATGGCCCATCAAAGAAATACTAAACTTTGCCAGTTCGAGCACAAGAATCCCTTAGGACCTAGACTACTCTCAGCTTTGAAGTCTGGTTGGAAACAAACATGCAAAGAATGTCAGGTTGAAGAAAAGCTTGAAGTTCCAAACGTAAAATCAGATTTAGAATCAAGAGAAGAAAAAGAAAAAAAAATCTTAGTGAATGAAATAACACTATCTGATCCACAGGATTAGGCAAGTAACGAACTAGCATGCATTGAATCCGAAAAATAGGAAACAATGAATAAAAACATGGTTCGGGCCTAACATCAAACATGAGATATGCAGTAAATAAGGGATTAGACTCAATGTAAAACCAGCATACCAATAAAAGAACGCCCAGCAATAAACATGGTTAAAAAATGGAGCAAGTAAAAGTAGAATACAAAGCATTTAAGAGGCAAACCCGATCACAATGGTTTTAGGAAAGCCAATCCTGCCAATGGGAATGGAAATCACAATCTGAACAGTCTGCGCCTCTCTTTGATCAGAATGAAAAGCCTCCTTCCTCTCACCTATTTCTCTTCCCCTGCTTGTGGTAGCTTCTTCTTCTTACAATTTCTTCTCTCCTCTCTTTCTTCCTCCCTGTCTTACTCCATTGAATGAGAGAAAGCCTCTCGTTCCTTCGGCCTTTGCTCTCCCACGGTCGAATCGCCCCCAAACCTTTCTCCCTTCTCTCAGAATCAAAAATCCACAGAACCTCCTTTTCGAGTTTAGGGTTTTGACCTATCCCTTATCTTACGGGTGGTGGTGATTTAAATTTTTAAAAATATTTTTAATTTTAATTTTTTTTTTTATAAATAATTAATAAAATTTTATATTAATTTATTTATAAATATAAAAAAAAATTTAATTTTTTTATAAAATTAAAAAAAAAAAAAAAAAAAAAAATATTTAAAAAAAAAATATAAAAAATATAATAAAAATAAAAAAATATAAAATATAAAAAATTAAAAAAAAATAAAAAAAATTAAAATATAAAAAATAAAAAAAAAAAAAAAAAAAAAAAATTGTTTTTTTGGTTTTTTTTTATTCTTTTTTATACCCTTTTCGTTTTTTTTTTTTTTTTTATAAAGCCTTTAAAAAAAAAAAATAAATTTCATTTGTCGCGAGGGGTTTATTATTCCCCTGGCCCCGCCGGGCCGCGCCAATTCTTATTATATCCATAAGGACCTAATTGCCCTTACTAAATAGACCTAAAGACCTTAAGCCTAAACCTAAAAGAAAACTAAAGATCATGTCTTAAAACCCACGATGGACCAAACCAGCCCAACAAATTAGAAGCATTTTTTTTTTTTTTGTATTTTCTCCTTTTTTTTCTTCTTTTCCTTTTTAATTTTTAATCGTAACCTAAACATTGAACCTCATTCCCTTGCAAGGATGCCAAGAGTGGGATTCAACCAGTGGCAAAAATGGGGTACTGATAGTACCTTTTTTGATATGCATCCATGGACATTTGAGATTATTGCAAACTGAGAAATTCCTTCTCCATTTGATTATGGAAACTTCTTGGGAATTATTTCTTGAAAAACGCCTCCTTAAATATTGCCCAGGTAACTTGAGTGTGCTTAGTCTGCAGGTAAGCCCGGGTAGAGTTCCACCAAGTATTAGCGTCCTCCATCAACATGTAAATGGCGTACAGCACTTTCTCATCCTCCGTGCATGTCATCATTCGAAAAATTTTCTCCATCTTCTCTATCCATTATGCTGGCCACAATGTTTTTCCATCCTTTCCTGTGAAAGCTGGTGGTTTCATCTTCAGAAATCAGTCAACAGCCCTTGAGAGATCAGTCTGTCTAGGTATAGCCATTCCATACCACTATGGCTGATACGGGTATCCCCCTTGGTATCTACCCTGATTCAACCCAAGTGTGGAGGTCGTTGGGATCTACTGAGGTGGTGTCGATTGTTGCATTGACTGTTGCTACTGACTTGCCAGAACTGTGTTAATACCCATCGACATTATATTATTATTTCCTTGTCGCTTGGGCGTAACATTTACAGATGCAGGTACTGGCGGCCTGACCAAGTTTAGCATCTCAATGAAGAATTCCTTTTGTTGTGCTTCCATCCGATAGACTAGGTTTGTCATAACCGTAGCCGAATCTCTATGTGGAGGATCCGGCAGAGGATTCCGTGTACTTTGGACTGGCACTTCTCGCTTATCCCCTACTTGATTTTCATTAGTGGGATCTTGTTCATTCTGGTTCCTGGTCCCTGTATTTTCCTCAGGTGGAGGTACCCTTAAGTTGCAAGTGTTGTGCTAGTTTTTGTGATTGTTTTGATTTGCCATCTCAGGTTACTGACACTTCAGAGGATCTGAAACAACATCACAATACATGAGACAAACTTTTGAGCAATCAAGATCACTACAATACAACATTAGTCTCATATAATGGCAAGAGCCCTCAATGCAATCTAGATAAGGAAGAAAGGGCAAAGAACCGACCATGCTACTATGCAGGAGACCCAGTGCTTGACAAATCAGCGTTTGGTGGACCTGACTCAGAGTCTCAGGATCACCCAGGATGAGGTGCACTGGCTCCGCAAGGCCTATGAGTGGGATTATGCGAGCGGCGAGGAGACACCCGCCCCATTACATCCACCAGCCCAGTGATAAATTATCATCTGTTTTTTTTTTTTATGATTATAGTTTATTATGCTCTTGTTAATTTGGTCTCATTCATTATACATTTACTTATGGGTGTATTTATATTAAGACTTTTAGATTTCCTATCTCAGTTCATTGACTCGACTAGATGCGTGTGTGGTTTGCTGGACAGAGCCTAAGAGCTCTGATACCAAGTTGTCATATCTCAATTCTGACTGAATCAGAAGTGTGGTTGAACTGCTATCAAGCCAATGGTTTACTCTAGGATCTCAGTAAGACTGTGTCAACACACAAACACGCATACCAACCATAAATCAGAATATATAAATACAGCGAAAGACTTTAATAAATGAACTAAATTCTAATGATAAATAATAATTTAATCCAATTATTCAGTTGTCACCAAAACATAATTTAAATGATTCCATACAAGTCTTATACACCATACTCGGAAAAGAAATAAATAATCCTAGAGGTACACGCAGAAGTGGTACTCACATGACCAGTTATGCTCGTTTCCTCCTGCTTCAAATCTAAGGTAGCAACACTTCCATAAGCTAGAGCAGCAACAAAGTCCTCCACAGTATAACCTGCATCAACATCTAAAAGGAATATATATTCAAAGGGTGAGCTCACAACTTAGCTCAGTAAGACACAAGACAATGCAGCAAACAAAATGCATGAGATAACATTCAATATTAGGCCATGTGCTGGTAAGGATAAGTTGCAACCACACCTCCATGCACAAGAGTGTAAGTGTAAGCACCCCATTTTTGCTACCCTCAGCATAAGTGAACCCATATGGCAGGTTTCTGGCTTTTAACCCAAATATTTGTGATTCTCTAATGAACCCCACAACAAGGTCATAAGCTATTACCTACTTGGATGTATAGGTCGTGAAATTATCTTCAAAATGAGACCGGAATCATCAAATTCTGACATCAAACAAAGTAGATATCATAGTTTAAAAGTGCAAGGGCATTTATGTAATTATAAAAATTTGGCTGGAATCCTTATCTGTCGTCATTACATCCGACGGTGTCCCAAGATTCCAATAGGCCCATCCTTTCTCAAACTGATAAATGGGGTCTTCTCGGTAAGATAAGTTCATTCTACATAAATAACTCCAAACTCTTCCAAGCGGCAGACCCACCTAGACAGTTTCTTGTCAGTCCCATTTGGACCTCCATTCTCGCTCATCATGTCTATAGATTTAAGTACTTAAAACTCAGACAGAGTCAGTCATATGTATACATTTCATGTGTAACCTACTAAGGGCATTTCAATATATCTAAACAACAATAATTTAAGATAAATTCCAATGATTTATTATTTAACCCTTATTTGTATGTCAGGATTCCTACAGGTCACACCCGGAAGGCTGACAATCCATTGATCTATCGAACAAAATTACAAAGATGGACAAGGCACTGAAAAACTGGAGCTGGCGTATTGAGTTCACAGAAGATAGCTCTTTCCTGCGAAAGCATCAACTGGAGGCACTTCCTCAATTGACAACCATAAAATTATGTTCAGATCTTTTGAAAGCAGCCGCTCAATGCTGGGATCCAATAGTTCACGTCTTCAGGATGGGAGAAATCGAATTATGCCCAACTGTAGAAGAATTCAGAGCTTGCCTCCTGCACACACCTAAGCGGAAGATTTTCAAACCATCTCTAGGAAAAGATTACAAGCAAGAGATACAGAATTTTTTCAGTTGGGACAGGAAAGAAATGTATCGTTTTGTACAGGATCAACGACTACAGATAGAGCGCATGATCAAATCATATGCTCGTACAAGTCCAAAAGGGAAAGAAGTACAGGATCAGAGAAGACATGTTTACCTCTATTGTAGCATAGCCCGACTATTGCTACGGAGTTGCACAAATACAGAATCTCCAATCATAATAGATCTCATCAAACATGCGAAACAAGGTTTTGACATCATCCCTACAGTGTTGGCCGAGACATTAAAGGGCCTTGACTTCATGGCAACTCATCAAAATCAGTTCGAGTTGGACAATTTTAGTGGGTCACCATATCTACTTCAAATTTGGTTAACAGAGAGGTTAGGATTGGTTGAAAAATCTGAAGCAACGACCCTTAACCCTTACCAATTGGCAAAAAGAGCAGATCCTATGGCCTATCAGATGGACACAGATTGGTTCAACCGACTCAAAGAAATAACCACAGCAGATATCAGATGGAAATGCACTTGGTGGAAACAAGAGCGGGTTGTCACAAATACAGAGAATAGTTAACATGTCTGGTTCATGGGGTTGACTCATACTTCATTCTATTCCCCAACAAGGCTACCTCAGCAATTCAATATCCCAGCAAGCACCAGCAGAGAAGTGACTGATTGTGAACCTCCTAGAGAGTTGACATTAGATCTGGTTGATACCATTGCTCATGAATGGAACAATCGAAAAGTTTGAACACTCCCTAGAGTTGCACCAATCAAGAAACCAATAGCATTTTAGGTTTTTTTGAATTCCAGTGTGTTTCATGAACTATGTCTCTTTAAATTCAACAAAGAAACATTTGTTTCCCACCCCATTAGAAATGATCATTATAATATGCTCTATGAAATTTTCAAATGTTCTGACAAGTGCAGGTACTCAAACCGGAATCTCAATAAAAAAAGCCTCAGTTCAATCAAAAGGAAAAACAATAATTCCTTCATCTAGACAAATCTAAGCTGAGCCCAAGCTCATGCAATCAGCCTTGTATTCACAGTCTAGCTCCATACAAGAAGAGGTTCCAAGCCTACAAACCAGCCTTGTATCACAGCCTAGCTCCATACAAGAAGAGGTTCCAAGCCTACAAACCAGCCTTGTATTCACAGCCTAGCTTCGTACAAGAAGAGGTTTATCAGCCTACAAATGGATCGATCCGGGTTCAAGCCCGCACATACCTTGCATCATGAGTCCCACCTCAGCAAGAAGAGGTTCCCAGCCTATAAATGAGCCTTTGTACTCACAGCCTAGCTTCATACAAGAAGAGGTTTATCAGCCTACAAATGGATCAAGCCGGGTTCAAGCCCACGCATACCTTGCATCATGAGTCTCACCTCGACAAGAAGAGGTTCCCAGCCTACAAATGAGCCTTGTATTCATAACCTAGCTTCATACAAGAAAAACAATCATCAATTTTCCAAGAAGAGCAAACCTTCTTGCCAGTCGAACTACGTTCTGGGCTTGATTTCTAGGACACCCTTAGAATACGTAGGCAGTTTAGGAAAAATTACCCTAAGTGCAGCCCAATAAGCAATCTCACTCATATCAAAAATGTGGTTCTTTTGTCTTTAGCCTTCAATTGGTACAATCTCGGCTAAAGAGGGGCATCTGTAAGAAGCCCATTTTTGCTACCCTCAGCATAAGTGAACCCATATGGCAGGTTTCCAGCTTTTAACCCAAAGGTTTGTGATTCTCTAATGAACCCCACAGCAAGGTCATAGGCTATTACCTACTTGGGTGTATAGGTCGTGAAATTATCTTCAAAATGAGACCGGAATCATGAAATTCTGACATCAAACAAGGAAGATATCACAGTTTGAAAGTGCAAAGGCATTTACATAATTATCGTATGATGCATGCATTATCATTTAAACTTCAAATGATCATATCTTGGTTATCTGATATCGGAATCGGATGATTCAAAGGCCCATATTCCTTATTTTCAGTCCTCTTCAAAGTGGACGTGAAAAAATCTCAGGGCAAAGGTCACCGGTGGGCCCCATGCAAGCTTTCATGCAAAATTATCGATAGAACTTCAAAGCTTCATATCTTTGCCATTCTACGTCGGATTTAGATGATTCCAAGGCCATTATTCTTCATTTGTGGTGTTCTACAAAGTGGACGTGAAAAATCTCAGATAAAAGTCTCCGAAGGGTCCCATGCAAAATTACACATGGAAATTGTCATTTAATCTTTGAAAATTCATATTTTGGTCACCCCACATCCAAATCAGGTGATTTTAGTTTCAATATGTCCATTTATAGTACTCTACAAAGCGGACTTAAAGGATTGCCAGTAGAAGTCTTCGAAGGATCCCATGCAGAATGGTTAGCCAAATTATCGATAATTGGCCTGCTGAAACTTCAGAAATTCATAAGTTGGCCATTTTATTTCCAAATGAGGTGATTCAAGTTCCAATATTCCTCATTTTTAGTGTTCTACAAAGTGAACGTAGAAAATTTGGAATAGAGGCTATCGGAAAATTCCATGTGAAATGGTGGTAAAAATAGACTATGAAATGATAGAAAAAAATCAACTTGGTCCAAACCAGTTCAACCCAATTTAGTCCAACTTAGCCCGGCCCAGCTCAGACCAATCCGGACCAAGTCATGTCGGCCCATATGCATGCATTTCTTATATATATATATATATATATATATATATATTATAGGAAAGGGAGGCTGTGAGGGGAGATTAGGAAAAAGAAAACGTGAAGAGAGACTTAGAGAAGAAGAGAGAGGTAAGAGAGGTCGTGTAAAAGAGAGAGGGAGAAGGAAAAAAGGAAAGAGAGAGGGAGAAGAAAAAAGGAAAGAGGAGAAGGGTTTCTAGAAAAAAAACATGAAAAGAGAAAGGAATAAGAAGAAAAGGAAGGAAGAGAGAAGAAGAAAAGGAAAGAAGAGAAGAAAGGAAAAAACGTAAGAGAGGAGAGGGTTTTCTGGAACAGACATGACCAGTGCACATATCCGGTCTTGTGGCATTCGTTTGACCTATTTTTGCTCTCTTTTGGGATTCGACCCCTTCAAATGAAATATAGCATGTCAAGTCATCTTTCTGTGAAAAAAAATAAAGCTTGATTTGAGTTACAGAAGACCTACTTATGATCATTTTGGTGTAATGTGACAGAATTTGAAAGCAGTTCATAGTTTGTCCAATATTTGAAACTTTGTGTCACAATTTTGACATTTTTGAGTCAGTATTCATTCCAAATGTCTTCATAAAAGTTACAAAATTTTCAAAGAACTTATTAAACATATGTTTTTGATAATTTTGGATTTTTCAGAAAGGTTTCATTGATGTCTCATTCACTATAATATACAATTGATTGCTTGAGTGAATTCTACCATATTTGATTGCATACTTGCTATATTTAGAGTATCTACATGCCATATTTGGATAAATGGCTATATTTAGAGCATTCATATGCTTTGTTTGGATTGTTCACATACCATGTTTGCCATATTCCATGTGTTGCTATAATTGGTAGAATAAATGATTTTTACCATATTTAGCAAAATCTTGATAATTACCATTTTTAAGTCTTACTATGCTTAGAAAATAGCATATAAGATCTTACCTTTTTTTGGATAATTCATGTCATATTTTGCATTCTATGTTTGGTACTTACCATATTGATATATAGATGCATACATCAATTTTTTACCATGTTAGGTCTTACCATGCTTAGAAAATAGCATATAAGATCTTACCTTTTTGGATAATTCATGCCATATTTTGCATTCTATGTTTGGTACTTGCCATATTGACATATAGGTGCATATATTAATTTCTTGCCATATTAGGTCTTGCCATGCTTAGATTAGCATATTAGATCTTGCTATATAGGTTCTTGCCTTATTTGCAATACATGCCATATTAGGAGATTTTTAACAATCTTGCTATATGTGTATTTTTTGCCATAAATGTATTATATGCCATGTTTAGATTGAATATTTATTTTTGACAATAATTTAATTTATGTAACACCCTAGTTGAACTGCCATGTATGTACACTTCTAGAAGACAATCTAGGCGTGGGGACGTGCATTTAGGCACCCACATTCTTGGGAAGGGCATAATGGAAAATAATAAAAATCTTAATAAAAAAAGAGAATGCTTTGCCAAACCTTCCAAAATTAGAACTTAGGATGAAAAGGGTAGCTCAGGACGATTTCTGCCCCTCAATAAACCCTAAACCCTAAACCTAAAACATGTTCTAAATCCTAAACCTAGAATAGGTTCTCAATTCTTAAACCTAGAACAGGTTATTTCAGCCATTCTCGAACTACGTGGATTCTTATTCTTAGGGCAAACCCTAGGATACGTAGGCCATTTGGGAGAAACCCAAATTCGGATCCACATTTCAGTCCACTCGGACTATCTATAGATCCACTTGGATATCCACCCACCATTTCTGAATTACACGGATTCTGATTCCTAGGTCAAACCCTAGGATACGTAGGCCATTTGAGAGAAACCTAAATTTAGATCCACACCTTAGACTACTCGGACTATCCATAGATCCACTTGGATATCCACCCATCATTTCGAACTACACGGATTCTGATTCCTAGGTCAAACCCTAGGATACGTAGGCTATTTGGGAAAATCTCAAATTCGGATCCACACATTAGTCTACTCGGACTATCCATAGATCCACTAGGATATCCATCCACATTTCAATCCAGAAAGGGTTATCCACATTTTGGCCCAAATATGGTTATCCACATTCCGACGTAGAAAGGGTTATCCATTCTTAGATCCACTAGGACTATCTATCAGTTCACATGGACTATCCAGATCCTAACCCATAAGGTTTCTCAGTCTTTCAAGCATAAACTTCAACTTGAACAATGAACCTAATCATGCACAAGCATAAATCACAGCCATAAACTTTAATCACACCTAAACTACGATGGTGAACCTGATTTTCAAAATAATTCCGTGATACGTAGGCAATCTGATGGATACAGATTCGGTTCAATGATATCAAACCACTTGGTTTGGTTTGGTTTAATAGATAGAGTCTAGCATAGGAAAGGTATAGGAGACCGATTTCGATCGGACGGTTTGGGTGCCTAACCCCTTCCCATAACTGTAACTTGACACTTACCCAATCTCTGATGGACCAAAAATCCAATCTAAGGGTCATGAGTCAATCAAGTTTTACCTTAGGGTGAGATTTCACATTTCTAAGGTCCTAGACCTTAATCTAGGTGACGACTTCTAAAAAAAAGATTACGATCTTTGTCTTCACAGTGGCGACTCCACTGGGGACATAAACGTCAAACTTCTAAATGAAAACTTTCCTTATGTGAATTGGATGCTAGCTCTTAGGATACTATATTTATGCTTGTATAATATTGCTTTGGGGGAAATGGATTCAGTCACACATTCGTGCGAGTAGCCGAACCGGGTCCCATGCATATGGGGCAGCCCGCTAGGCGAAACACACAACCTTGGCCTGTACTTTGTGAGATCACGATCGGTGAGCAGCCTCTAACGAGCATTTCTTGGGTCTGCCTGGAAATGCGTTATGCTACTCCACATCGCTTGATTCTTGCAACATAGTATATAAAGGGATTGGGGGCCCATTATTCATCGTGCATTCGGTGATAGGTTACCCCATCCTTGTCAAGGTGGCTTTTCTATCCTAACCCAGATTGTAGCCCAATAATTGTTATTTTTTGTTCATCCCTGAACCGACCCAGTAAAATCTGCTTAACCATGACATCCATGCTCGAGACGTCGAATTTCTGCCAGTTTTTGTCCTCGATTGATCAACATGTTAGAATCTACACAATGAGCAACTTGAACTCTCACCCATCGGGAGTATGAGGTATGTATACACCTGTTCTACATCATAGTAGACAGTCACTATACACCCTTCATTAAGTAAGCTCGATGTGTTGAACCTCTCATTATTAACACGTCGATTTCAAAAAACGAGCAAAAAATCCCTGTCAAGACAGAGATACCATGGTCAAGAAGAAATTTACTAGTTTGTTCCTCCATGAACCACTTTTGCTAACCATCCCTAATAAGGACAACTGATTAATATATCCATTTCAATTTCATTAAAATTCGGTAACCCAAGTGAACCGTCATTGAACCAACGGTTCACACCAGGATCTCAAATAGGCCGTGTCCACCCATACAAACCATTACACATAACCACAATCAGAATATAAATATACAGCGAAAGACTTTAAATAGAATGAATTGAGTATCTATTGATAATTAAATAAGTATTCAATTATTCAAATCCCACATAAAAATAAATATCTTTTACATCACTTTAATCCAGCCGAAAATAACTGAAACAAATAAATAAAAATCCATCACAGGTACACGCAGAAAGGGCACTCGCATGAAGCATCATGCTCGTCCTCCCCTGCTTGTACATCCAAAGCAGCTACACCACCGTACGCCGGAGCGTTCACATAATCGTCCACAGTATAACCTGCATCCATATCTAAAACAAGATGTGCACAAAGGGTGAGCTCACAACACAGCTCAGTAAGACAATCAACAGTTTCACAATATTATGCATGAGTAACAATCATTTTATGCTGTGGTCTGGTTTTAAGTTTGCAATGTGCTATAGAAAGGTTTGGTGGCCCCCGCACTTCTATACACGAGTGTGTGGCATCGCACAGTAGATCACACTACCACCAACCCACATGCACCTATCATGAGATAGAGATAGAGCTAAGGTATACCCGCACCTCCCCTGATACTCTACCCATACCAATTACCTAAGCCCCCTGCGCCGGGGCTCGCAAACCGGGCTCGCAACTAACCAATCCTATATGTCAACAATGTATGCTCTATCCCAAAGACAGCCGTCTATGGCATAGAGATAGAGCTAAGGCATTCCCACACCTCCCCGATACCCTATCCGCAACTAACACACTAGGACGAAACAATACGCGGGTAGACCCTATCCCAACATAACTCCCTACGGCATAGAGATAGAGCTAAAGCATCGTGGACAAGCCGGCGTCGACTCGGAATCCTCGGTACCACATAACAATGGCTACGGGACAACATCAATATCGGAGACCACCGTACCACGACCTTCCCCGATACCTCACCCGTACCAAGCATGTTAAGACAGAATACTACAAAAGGTGTTAATGTGAAGAGCGATCCCAGGCCCACGCCCCACTCCACACACCAACGAAAACAATCACATGCCTAACAATCACATCCTATAATGCATGAACAGTAATAATAACTGAAAGTAAAGGATGGCATGTGAATATGCACAAACATCATATCATAGATATTCAATGATTAACAACGATTTCTTGTCCATTAATTATTAGGTTTAGGTCGATTCCCTTACGGCGCCGTTCGATAACTTGCTCCACGTCGCAAGATCCAAACGATAAGTCACAAAGTCCTACAATATTATTAGGGTTCCATTAAAATATATTGTTTAAGGTTTCATGTTGGTTGGAAACCAACAGAGATCACAAACTACCCTCACAGCTGACCGGTGGCATATACGGTCGCGGCTCGTGGGAAAAACGGCAATCGGTATGGTCAGCCGGTCCCCACGGATAACCTCCCGAGAGGTAGCGGTCGCAACATACCGGTCGCACTATGTGCAACCGGTATAGTCGACCGGTATGTCTCGGAAGACCATACATGGGTTCTTCGACTGCCGTCAATCATCCTCCATGGATTTTCAGGGTTTCTCCTATCCATTCTAAGTCTAGGCTTTGAGTTAGAGTTATCCCCAACTCATTCAAGTCTCGTTTCGATGAATATCATCTCGAAACTCGAATCTAGGGTTTGACGGCAACTTAGGGTTTATTGGCCAATTTAGGGTTTTAGATCAATACCTACTTTGCATGGTATTGATCCACCCACACAACTAACACAGAATAAGAAGATGGATTCAAGCACTTACCGTTGACAGGCGTAGCGTGAGCTTCATCAAACGGTAATGGCGGCACCTCCTTCTTCTTCCTAGCTCCTTCTCCTTTCCAAGCTCTTTCTCTTCTCTAGGGTTTGTGAGAGACAATGGAAAGGATTTGAGGAGGCTTAAGGGTGTATTTATAGGCTAAAAATAGGGTTTAGTAACCCTACTAGGATTAGGAAACTTCTAGGATTTGAAATCAGGAAAGCAGGACCTGCAGAGACCAATTTCCAAATTCCCGCACATAGTTGTGCAGGCCATACCGGTCGACCGGTACCAAGACCGGTACCATCGACCGGTATACCTAAAATCAGATATAATTGGTCGACTTTGGTCCGATTTTGTACCTGTTTGTTATCCGCTTGCCCCGTCTGGCTCGGTGATGATCGGAAGACCTGTCACGACACAAAACCAAGGTTTAGACCGGGTTTTCAGAGTGCGGGTCTTACACGTCGATTCCAAAAAACGAGCAGAAAATCCCTGTCAAGACAGAGATACCATGGTCAAGAAGAAATTTACTAGTTTGTTCCTCCATGAACCACTTTTGCTAACCATCCCTAATAAGGACAACGGATTAATATATCCATTTCAATTTCATTAAAATTCGGTAACCCAAGTGGCTAGACCTTGGTACCACTGATTAGCCATTTTGGAATCACGAGGTCCAAAGACTGAACACATGGCTTAAACAAATTCAATTAAATTGACTTGGATAATGTTTACCCTATTACCCTTATGAAGGAGCTAACTCTTGTTTGGTTGAGTCATCCTTAATTGTGCATGTGACTTCTTTCCACTCCCATCATCCTAGAGTCCTAATATTTATCACTTTTGGGTTCTTTTCCAGTACAAGCCAAGGAGTCAGCCTAAACCACAACCATTTCTACCTCTTGGATAAGGGATCCCATTACTGGGAGGTTGTCTAGGGTGTACACACCAGAGCCAGTTAGTCCCACCTCAACCACATCAACTGAATCAATGGCTGATGGATCAAACCAAGTCCCGATCACTATGGATGCCAGGATGGAAAAGATGGAGGATACCATGGGGATGATAGCTGCTACAGTAAGGGATATACAATTGCAATTGCAGGCTCAAGGATCGACCTCTGAAAGGGTAAATATGGCACTGCCACAAGGATCAGGTACCCCTAATCCAGCTGTGTTAAAATTTTTCATAAACCCGGCATTCGAAGATATGGAAGGTGTCATACCCCAAAAACATTCAATCATCCAGGCTACCCCTGTAACCAAGAAATTGAAGGAAGAAGATAGCCCATACGGCGGTAGACTGAGTCAAGTAGAAAAAATACTGAGGGGCATGAAAGGAGTAGAAAGTCAAATCATTGATTCTGAAGGATTATGCTTCTTTCTAGAGACTAAGTTGCCTCCCAAGTTTAAATGGACCACTGAGAAATTTGATGGGATAGGAGACCCCAGGACCCATTTAAGATCATTCACGGACTTATTGAAGCAAGGCGAAGGGTTTAGTGATGAACAGTTAGGACAAGCATTTCAATTCTCACTCACGGGCGGGGCTCATCGATGGTTGATGAATCTGAACCCATTACAAATACATTTGTGGTCAGATATCACCAAAACATTTATCAGTTTCTATTCCTACAACATAGAGATAGAGACCCACCGTAGGCAATTGGAAACCATGGTCCAAGCACAGGGAGAGACATTCATACCCTATTTAACTCGGTTCAAAAGTATAGCAGCAAAGCTCTGGGACCGACCTTCCGAGAGGGATCAGGTGCAGATAATGATGAGAGGCTTAAGTGGGCCATATAAGACATACATTTTCGGCCAGGCCATCCTATCATTCGAAGGGCTCGTGGTTGCAGGACAGCAAGTAGAGGACGCCATAACCCGGGGAGATATATTACCAGGAAAGACAGAAAGGTCAGAAGGGGCTTCGAATAAAAGGGCATACCCGCCAAGAAATCCAGGGAGTCAATCAGCAAAGCAAGTAGCTAATACCAATTCAGAGCCATTGATCTTGGAAAGTTCAAGTTATACCCCACCACCGCAAGCAAGGCCAAGGAGACAGTTCACGGATTTGGGGATGACCCGATCCAAGGCTCTGGATAAATTGATACAAGCTAAGAAGTTGATAGTGTAAGACCCGCACTCCGTAATCCCGGTCTAAACCTTGGTTTTGTGTCGTGACAGGTCTTCCGATCATCACTGGGCCAGATGGGACGAGCGGATGACAAACAGGTATGAAATCGGACCAAAGACGACCATTAGTCATCAATTTATTTTGACCGGTCGATGGTACCGGTCTTGGTACCGGTCGACTGGTATGGCTTGCGCAGCTAAGTGCAGGAATCCAGAAATTGACTTCTGAGGGTCCCACTTTCCTGATTTCGAATCCTAGAAGTTTCCTAATCCTGTTAGGGTTACTAAACCCTAATTCTAGCCTATATATACACCCTTAAACCTCCTCAAATCTTTTCCATTGTCTCTCACAAACCCTAGAGAAGAGAAAGTGGTTGGAAAGGAGAAGAGCTAGGAAGAAGAAGAAGGTGCTGCCATTACCGTTCGACGAAGCTCACGCTACGCCAGTCAACGGTAAGTGTTTTAACTATTCTTCTTATCCTATGTTAGTCTTATGGGTGGATCAATACCATGCAAAGTAGGTATTGATCTAAAACCCTAAATTGGCCAATAAACCCTAAATTACCGTCAAACCCTAAATTCGAGTTTCGAGATGATATTCATCAAAACGAGACTTGAATGAGTTGGGGATAACTCTAACTTCAAGTTTATACTTAGAATGGATAGGAGGAACCTTGGAAATCCATGGAGGATGATCGACGGCAGTCGAAAACCCATGTATGGTCTTCCGGAGACATATCGGTCAACTATACCGGTTGCACACGGTGCAACCGGTATGTTGCCACCGGTATCCCTCGGGAGGCTGGTCTGTGGGGACCGGCTGACCATACCGGTCGCCAGTCTTTCCCACAGAGCTGCGACCGGTACATGCCACCGGTCAGCTCTGTGAGGGTATTTTGTAACCATGTTGGTTTCCGACCAACATGAAACCCTAAGCTATATATTCTAATGAAACCCAAATAATCTTGTAGGACTTCGTGACTTATCGTTTGGATCTTGCGATGTGGAGCAAGTTATCGAACGAGCGTCAAGTAAGGGAATCTGACCTAAACCTACTAATTAATGGACAGTAAGTCGTTGTTAATCACCTGATTATATGAGATGTGTTGTTTGTGCATATTCACATGCCATCCTTTACTTCCAGTTATTGTTATTGTTCATGCATTGATAGGATGTGATTGTTAGGCATGTGGTTGTTTTCGTTAGTGTGTGGAGTGGGGCATGGGCCTGGGATCGCTCCTTACACTAGCACCTTTTGTAGTATTCTGTCTTAACATGCTTGGTACGGGTGAGGCATCAGGGGAATGTCGTGGTACGGTGGTCTCCGATATTGATGTTGGCCTGGCCATGGTTATGTGGCACTGTGGCCTCCGAGTCGACGCTGGCTTGTCCACGATGCTTTAGCTCTATCTCTATGCCGTAGGGAGTTGTGTTGGGATAGGGTCTACCTGCATATTGTTTCTATCCTAGTGGGTTAGTTGTGGATAGGGCATCAGGGGAGGTGTGAGAATGCCTTAGCTCTATCTCTATGTCGTAGACGGCTGTCTTTGGGATAGAGCATACATTGATGACATATAGGATTGGTTAGTTGCGAGCCCAGTTTGCGAGCCCTGGCCAGTAGGGGCTTAGGTACTGGTATGGGTAGAGTATCAGGCGAGGTACGTGGGTATCTTAGCTCTATCTCTATTCCATGATGGGTGCATGTGGGCCGATAGGGGTGTGATCCATGAGGTGCCACACACTCGTGTATAGAGGTGCGGGGGCCACCAAACCTTTCTATAGCACATTGCAAACTTAAAACCAGACCACAGCATAAAATGATTGTTACTCATGCATAATATTGTGAAACTGTCGATTGTCTTCTTGAGCTAAGTTGTGAGCTCACCCTTTGTGTACACATTGTTTTAGATGTTGATGCGAGGTTACACTGTTGATGACTATGTGAACGCTCCGGCGTATGGTGACGTTGCTGCTTTGAGTGTACAGGCAGGAGCGGACGAGCATGACGCTTCATGCGAGTGCCCTTTCTGCGTGTACCTTTGATCGGATTTTATTTATTTCTTTATTTAGTTTCGGTTGGATTAAATGGATGTATGGATATTATTTTATGTGTTTGAATTTGGATAATGGGATATTTATTTAAATTATTAATAGATACTCAGTTCATTCTATTTAAAGTCTTCCGCTGTATATTTATATTCTGATTGTGGTTATGTGTAATGGTTTATATGAGTGGACACGGCCTATTCGAGATCCTGGTGTGAACCGTTGGTTCAATGACGGTTCACTCACACCATTCTGGTTGGATCAGAATTGGGGTGTGACAACTTGGTATCAGAGCCCTCGGGCTCTGTCCAACAAACCACATTGCACTTAACTAAGTCGATGATGAACTGAGTTAGGAAATATTAAAAAAAAAATTAAATACAAACACACATAAGCATTGTTTGATACCTGAGACTGATTAAGAAAGAGAATAATGTATTATACTAAATATGAAACTTAACATGTGCACATACACTAGTTAGGTGAAACATGAAAACTTTCATTAAATAAGAAAAAGAGTATCAGATAAAATACTGCTACAGAGTACAGTCCACAAACCGGACAGTTACCCTGTTATATAAACCGTTAAGAGAGAGAAAGTGAAGGTAAATCATGGGGTAGGGGGCCTAGGAGGAATAGGGTCTGCTATATCATAATCTCACTCGTAAGCGACCCTGAGCCAGTACACCTGATCCTGTGTGACTCTGAGGCTGCGAGCCAAGTGCGCCAAGTCACATCTCATCTCACGCTGGGTGTCCCTTATCTCATTAAACATGCTCAACACCGGGTCTGGAGGGGGATGAGATGGTCCAGCTGTAGATGTAGATGGTGGTGCTGCAGGTGTAAGCTGTGGAGCTGGCGCTGGTACTACTCAGCCGATGCATGGTAGTCTAGGGCCGATGGGCCAACCCCAGAATGTACCACCACCGCCCCAGTTTTCGTCATCTTCTGCTTATCAGGGAGCCTATCCGTATCCACCACCATGGTACGAAATGAACACTCAGGGACAACATGATTGAGCAGGGCGGTGGATAGATTCCTGAAGTTGAAGCCTTCATCATCCACCGATAAGACAGGGAAACCATTGTGGCCAGCACAGTGGGTTGCAGAGATGGAGAAAAATTTCCGACTGATGACCTGTACAGAGGATGAAAAGGTCTTATTTGTCACTCATATGCTGAAAGAAGACACAAATGCTTGGTGGAATTCTACACGGGCATATCTGGAGACGAAGCATACGCAGGTGGATTGGGAAGTGTTTAAAGCTGCCTTCTTCGATAAATATTTTCCGAAGAGTTTCAGGGATCAAATGGAGAAGGAGTTCCTCAACCTACAACAATCTCAGTCGACCGTGGATGCTTATCAGCAGAGGTATGAAGAACTATTCTTCTTCGCACCGGCAAGTATGCAAGAGGAAGAGACCAAGACACGTAGGTTCACTATGGGACTACGTGGAAGCATCAGAGAACACATCTTGGGTCTGGACAAGAAAATCTATAACGAGGCTGTGCAGGTTGCGAGGGAAATAGAGTCCAATCAGAGGGACAGCTTCTTTGCTCAGAACAGGGGAGTGAAGAGACCTGCTAGTGAAAGTTCGGGTGGCGGTAATATGAGACCATTCCGCCCATACAGGGCTCAGACCGCTACAGTGCCTGCAAGGAACAATGCGGCACCACCTGTGCCACAGAATGCCGGATACAACCCGAATATAAAGTGTTTCAACTGCCAGCAAGTGGGTCATATTGCAAGGACCTACACTCTACTTAAGAAGCAACCGCCCCAGCAAGGAAGAGTTTATGCGGTCACCACTGAAGAGGCAGCTGCATCACCAGATGTGGTCACTGGTACGACTCTATCCCTTACTATTTGGCTTATCTTTATCATTTGTGTGTATGCACATATAGAACTAAGGGATAATAAAAAAAAATTCCAGGAATTGTAAATGTAGCTGGTATACCCGCCAGAGTATTATTTGACTCTGGGGCCACGCACTCATTTGTTTCGATTTCTTTTGGGAAGCGAATGGAGTTACCAATCAAGCACCTGAACCCAAGCTTGATAGTTCGCTCTCCACTAGGAGTCGAAGTGGCTTCGACCAATTACTATGGACCATGTACTGTATGTATTGAGGGCGAGACTTAGAAGCAAGCCTAGTAATACTCGAGATGGCAGACTTTGATGTCATCCTGGGAATGGATTGGCTAGGCCGTCATTCAGCCGTCCTTTTATGTGGTGAAAAGAAGCTTGTGCTTATTGACAAAGAGGGAAGGGAGTATAGTTTCGCTGGGATCAAGCTATCTAGGAAGCGGAAGCTGATTCTCTCCGCCCTAAAAGCTAAGAGATGCTTGGAGAAAGGGGGGAGTGGGGTATCTAGCGTCTGTAGTCGATCTCACGGCAGAGTCACTCAAGATGGAAGATATAGATGTGGTTCGGGAGTTCCCAGATGTATTTCCAGAGGAGCTTCCAGGCTTACCGTCGGACAGGGCTACAGAATTTGTAATAGATCTCATGCCAGGTTCGGCGCCGGTGTCTAAAGCACCATACAGAATGGCCCTGACAGAGTTAAAGGAGTTGAAGACCCAGTTACAAGAATTGTTGGATAAGGGCTTCATACGACCTAGTATATCGCCTTGGGGAGCACCTGTATTATTCGTCAAGAAGAAGGATGGAAGTATAAGGCTATGTATTGACTACCGTGAACTGAACAAGTTGACGATCAAGAATCGGTATCCCTTGCCTAGGATCGATGACTTGTTTGACCAGTTACAGGGTGCAAAGGTTTTCTCAAAGATTGATCTCCGATCAGGGTATCACCAATTGAAGATCATGGCCGGAGATATTTCGAAGACTGCTTTCAGGACGAGGTATGGGCATTATGAGTTTCTAGTTATGTCTTTCGGGTTGACCAATGCCCCAGCGTCGTTTATGGAACTGATGAACCGAGTGTTTCATGATATGTTGGACACTTCGGTCATCGTATTCATCGATGACATATTGATCTACTCTAAGGACATGGAGACTCATACAACACATTTGAGGGCAACCCTACAACGGCTAAGACAAGAAAAGCTTTATGCTAAGTTCAAGAAGTGTGAGTTTTGGCTGAAGGAAGTGGCTTTCTTGGGCCATGTTAATCTGAAGACGGTATCAAGGTTGATCCAAGTAAGATAGCTGCTATAGTAGGATGGGAAGCACCAAAATCTGTTGTGGAGATTCGTAGTTTCCTTGGGTTGGCTGGTTATTATAGAAAATTCGTGGAAGATTACTCCAGGATCGCTGTTCCACTCACCAGATTGACCAAGAAGGGAGAGAAATTCATATGGACAGATGAGTGTGAGAAGTGCTTTCAGACTTTGAAGTCAAGACTTGTCTCTGCACCTATCTTGACCATCCCAGAACCAAGCGTTCCGTTTACTTTATATACGGATGCTTCAGGGTTGGGTATTGGGTGTGTATTGATGCAAGGAGAACAGGTGATTGCTTATGCATCAAGACAGTTAAAGGAGCATGAGAAGAACTATCCTACGCATGACTTGGAGCTAGCAGCGGTTTTTCACGCAATCAAGACTTGGAGACATTACTTGTACGGTGAGAAGTTTCAGATCAAGTCAGATCACAAGAGCTTAACTTATCTTTTCACTCAGAAGGATCTGAATATGAGACAGAGGAGATGGCTGGAGTTATTAAAAGATTATGATTGTGACATCCAGTACCATCCGGGTAAAGAATATGTGGTGGCTGACCCCTAAGCAGAAAGCGGGCATCGAAACCTGAGGCTGGACCAAGTACAAATGCTGCATTATGTGTCGCAGCTTCAAGTTCAATCGAAGGTGATGAAAAGCATATAATTGAGACTGCAGAAGATCCAGTTGAGCAAGGCTTAATTCATAAGTTCACTATGATGTTCGCAGCTTTGAAGATCTCGCCGGATCTAGTTGATGAAGTCAAGGTAGCAATCCCACAGGATCCTCATCTCAAGACAGTACAAGAAGACTTAGAGAAGGGTACAAGCAATCCTGACTTTACCTTGGATTCAGACAAGGTACTCAGGTATCGTGGACGGTTATGTATACCTGAGAGCGAAGACTGCGATATCAGAGACCGAGTTATGACTGAAGCTCATTACACTCCATATTCGATACATCCAGGAAGTACCAAAATGTACCATGATCTAAGAAGACTATATTGGTGGAGGGGTATGAAGGCTGATATTGCTCGTTTCGTGTTTCAGTGTCTGAATTGTCAACAAGTTAAAGGAGAAAGGCAGAGACCCGCAGGTTTACTACAGCCATTACCAGAACCTGCATGGAAGTGGGATTGTATTACTATGGATTTTGTCACTGGCTTACCTTTGACACCAAGGTCAGTGGATGCAGTTTGGGTTATAGTGGATCGACTCGCCAAGACAGCTCGATTTATTGTGGTCAAACCTTAGTATACCATGGAGAAACTGGCCAAGTTATAGGTTGATAATATAGTCAGACTTCATGGCGTTCCAGAGAGTATAGTATCTGACAGAGATCCCCGTTTTACATCAAAGTTCTGGGAAGGATTACAGAAAGCTATGGGAACCAAGTTGAAGTTCAACACAGCTTTCCACCCTCAGACGGACGGACAGTCAGAGCGAACTATTCAAATTTTAGAAGATATGCTCCGAGCTTGTGCAATAGATTTCAAGGGAGCTTGGGATGAGAAGCTATCACTTATCGAGTTCGCTTACAACAACAGTTATCAGGCTACAATTCAGATGGCCCCATACGAAGTGCTCTATGGGAAGAAGTGTCGTACACCTCTGTTATGGAACGAAGTGGGGGAAAGAAGAATTGTAGGACTGGAGTTGTTGAAGAAACTTGCCGAGTGATTGATCAGATCAAGGAGAGAGTAAAGACGGCTCAAGTCCGACAGAAGCACTATGCGAATAATCGACGTCGAGATCTGGAGTTTGCAGTGGGTGACAAAGTATTCTTGAAGGTGTCACCGGTGCGAGGTCTAAAATGGTTTGGTAAGAAGGGGAAGCTTTGCCCCAGGTATGTGGGATCGTATGAGATATTGACCCGACGTGGTAATGTAGCATATCAATTGGCTCTACCACCATCTATGTCTAGTGTTCATAATGTGTTACATGTATCATTACTGAAGAAGTATATCAGAGATCCATCGCACATCTTGATCGCTGATCCCCCAGACTTAACTGAAGACTTAACTTTCGAAGTGGTGCTTATAATGCTCTCAAGTCAAAAAGTCCAGCAATTTCGAACCAAGGATATCCGTTATGTGAAGGTGCATTGGAGAAGCCAAAATGTGGAGGAAATTACTTGGGAAGAAGAGAGCGCGATGAGGAAGGAGTACCCTAACCTTTTCAATGATCAAGGTATGTTCAAATTTCGAGGCCAAAATTTCTTTTAAGGGTGGGGGAGTTGTAAGACCCGCACTCCGTAATCCCGGTCTAAACCTTGGTTTTGTGTCGTGACAGGTCTTCCAATCATCACCGGGCCAGACGGGACGAGCGGATGACAAACAGGTATGAAATCGGACCAAAGACGACCAATAGTCATCAATTTATGTTGACTGGTCGATGGTACCGGTCTTGGTACCGGTCGACCGGTATGGCTTGCGCAGCTAAGTGCGGGAATCCGAAAATTGACTTCTGAGGGTCCCACTTTCCTGATTTCGAATCCTAGAAGTTTCCTAATCCTGGTAGGGTTACTAAACCCTAATTCTAGCCTATATATACACCCTTAAACCTCCTCAAATCCTTTCCATTGTCTCTCACAAACCCTAGAGAAGAGAAAGAGGTTGGAAAGGAGAAGAGCTAGGAAGAAGAAGAAGGTGCTGCCATTACCGTTCGACGAAGCTCACGCTACGCCAGTCAACGGTAAGTGTTTTAACTATTCTTCTTATCCTTTGTTAGTCTTATGGGTGGATCAATACCATGCAAAGTAGGTATTGATCTAAAACCCTAAATTGGCCAATAAACCTTAAATTGCCGTCAAACCCTAAATTCGAGTTTCGAGATGATATTCATCAAAACGAAACTTGAATGAGTTGGGGATAACTCTAACTCCAAGTTTAGACTTAGAATGGATAGGAGGAACCTTGGAAATCCATGGAGGATGATCGACGGCAGTCGAAAACCCATGTATGGTCTTCCGGAGACATATCGGTCGACTATACCGGTTGCACATGGTGCGACCGGTATGTTGCCATCCGGTATCCCTCGGGAGGCTGGTCTGTGGGGACCGGCTGACCATACCGGTCGCCAGTCTTTCCCACAGAGCTGCGACTGGTACATGCCACCGATCAGCTCTGTGAGGGTATTTTGTAACCATGTTGGTTTCCGACCAACATGAAACCCTAAGCAATATATTCTAATGAAACCCAAATAATCTTGTAGGACTTCGTGACTTATCGTTTGGATCTTGCGACGTGGAGCAAGTTATCGAACGAGCGTCAAGTAAGGGAATCTGACCTAAACCTACTAATTAATGGACAGTAAGTCGTTGTTAATCACCTGATTATATGAGATGTGTTGTTTGTGCATATTCACATGCCATCCTTTACTTTCAGTTATTGTTACTGTTCATGCATTGATAGGATGTGATTGTTAGGCATGTGGTTGTTTTCGTTAGTGTGTGGAGTGGGACATGGGCCTGGGATCGCTCCTCATACTAGCACCTTTTTTAGCATTCTGTCTTAACATGCTTGGTACGGGTGGGGCATCAGGGGAAGGTCGTGGTATGGTGGTCTCCGATATTGATGTTGGCCTGGCCATGGTTATGTGGCACTGTAGTTTCCGAGTCGACGCTGGCTTGTCCACGATGCTTTAGCTCTATCTCTATGCCGTAGGGAGTTGTGTTGGGATATGGTCTACCTGCATATTGTTTCTATCCTAGTGGGTTAGTTGCGGATCAGGGGAGGTGTGAGAATGACTTAGCTCTATCTCTATGCCGTAGACGGCTGTGCTGGGATAGAGCATACATTGATGACATATAGGATTGGTTAGTTGCGAGCCCAGTTTGCGAGCCCTGGCCAGTAGGGGCTTAGGTACTGGTATGGGTAATGTATCAGGGGAGGTACGTGGGTATCTTAGCTCTATCTCTATTCCATGATGGGTGCATGTGGGCCGATAGGGGTGTGATCCATGAGGTACCACACACTCGTGTATAGAGGTGCGGGGGCCACCAAACCTTTCTATAGCACATTGCAAACTTAAAACCAGACCACATCATAAAATGATTGTTACTCATGCATAATATTGTGAAACTGTCTGATTGTCTTACTGAGCTAAGTTGTGAGCTCACCCTTTGTGTACACATTGTTTTAGATGTTGATGCAGGTTACACTATTGACGACTATGTGAACGCTCTGGCGTATGGTGACGTTGCTGCTTTGAGTGTACAGGCAGGAGCGGACGAGCATGACGCTTCATGCGAGTGCCCTTTCTGCGTGTACCTTTGATCGGATTTTATTTATTTCTTTATTTAGTTTTGGTTGGATTAAATGGATGTATGGATATTATTTTATGTGTTTGAATTTGGATAATGGGATATTTATTTAAATTATCAATAGATACTCAGTTCATTCTATTTAAAGTCTTCCGCTGTATATTTATATTCTGATTGTGGTTATGTGTAATGGTTTGTATGAGTGGACACGGCCTATTCGAGATCCTGGTGTGAACCGTTGGTTCAATGACGGTTCACTCACACCATTCTGGTTGGATCAGAATTGGGGTGTGACAGATAGTGCTTGACCCTTGTCCGCCTCCAAGTCCTCTTCCATAGAATTTTCACATGGACCTATTCTGTAAGTACCACAATCAACATGGGCATGACACAGACAATTGCTACACATTAAGGCATGCCATACAGGATCTATTAGATTTTGGTAAATTTAAGGTCCAACCCAGGCAAGTGTCGGTGGTAAATAATCCCCTCCCTCACCACAATGTCAATCTCATAGAATGGGGAGATGAGCCCTTGGACCTTATGCCCGTCATAAAAGGAGTAAACAGTACGGTTGTCACATCTGGTGACGAAGTAAACATGTTGGTTAGCCTCCAAGAAGAAGAAGAAGAATATGATTTTTATTTCTCGAAAGATTCATCACACCCAATAACACAAGTACAGCAAGAAGAAGAAGAAGAACCATTCATCATCTACCTCTCAGATGAAGAGACAGAAATAAATCAAGTTGGCAACTGTTTCCTTGAGATGGAGTTCATATTCCCAAAGGATGAGCAAGAAGTAGCAGAAACCAGAATAGAGAAGAACTACAAACCATCTCACTTGATGGTAAATGATCCAGCCCAAGCTGTGAGAGAGAAAGGTAAAGGACCTGCCAACCAACCAGAGCCTCCAAATCCGGTATTGAAACAATTACAAAAGACTCAAGCCAACGTTCCATTTGGGAGCTTCTGATGGCTTCCAAGGTCCACAGGGATGCAGTATTGAAATCTCTAGCAAGCATTCATGTAAGACCCATGTCAATCTAACCCGGTCTTACCACCTTGAACCAGGTTTACCCATCATGGTCGAGTCAAATGGACCAAGGGCGTGAAGGAGATCGAGATCCCAGGTATCAAATCGACCCAAAAACACTTAAAATAGGGGAAGGGTCGCATACCCAGCTAAGCAGGGTCGGACCTCCCAAAACAGAGAGTCAGACCCTCAGTTTTGAAGGGAGGGTCGGACAGCTTAAGACCCTAGGGTCGACGGGATCATCAACCCTCTCATCGACCCTCGGTTTTTGCCGAATATAGAAATTTGGAAATTTCTATATTTTTTTATTGGGATTCTTTCCAAATCCCAATGGGACTTATTTTAGGATGTTCCTACTCTATTTAAAGGACGTCCCTAAGCCACTTTCACTCCTTTGACAACCCTAATCGAATTAAGAGAAAGAGAGGAGAAGGAAAGAGGAAGAAGAAAGGGAAGGAAGAGAAATTAAGTCAAAAGAGAAGAGTTGCAGAGAAAGATTAATCTTCTCAGGTATGGATACTAATTCCATAAGTTTCTACAGACCTTAGGTTAGTTAATGTTGAGAGAGTGATCTTGGAGAAACCCAAAACCATCAAGCTATGGTTAGGTTTTCATGGAAACCATAGGAGAATGCATAAAAACTATTTAGATGGATTATACATGGCTTCAGACCATGGAATGAATGTAGAATAGGATGTAGGAGCAAGCCATAGGACCCCAAACACGAAGAATGGACTAAAAAGTGGAAATTTGACCAAAGTGCACCAAGGGTCGCACCGAGGGTCGATGACCATCCGACCCTAGGTGTTCCTGACCATCGACCCTCAGCATTCGGGAAGTCCAGAAAGAGGGGAGGGTCGATAGACCCATCGACCCTAGCATCGACCCTACCTTTGACCCTCAGTTAACAGAGTAGTTTTTAATTCTGAATAAATTCTAATTAAATTCTATCGATTTTGTTAGGTTATCTAGCAATATAATAACATTATAAAGGTGATTTTAAAGCTTGGAAAAGTATCTATAGCAAGCTAAGGTGAGGAACCTTAACTCAAAACTAAATTGGTTAATAATAAACTATTTTCTATTTCTTGAGTCCTGTGCTATGCTTGATTCTATGCGAATATGTTTGTAATGTGCATACAGCATGCCATCCAATATTTCTATTACTTGTTCATGCATATTTACTTTATTGTTTATAACATGATGATGATGATGATGATAGGAATAGGCATGTGCTTGTATGTGTGTGGTTGATGTGCTTGATGCGAGTGAGTATCAAGGGAAGTGTGATGAGAACGTCAATAAACGTTAACCTTTGGTGGGTTTCAGCACTTTAGCTCTATCTCTAACTCAAGTCTTGTGCATTGGCATCGTCGTATCGCCATTACTTTAGCAGAACTATTATGTCGTAGAGTATCAGGGGAGGTGGTCTCGGTCCTTGTAGTCTTTGACTCTACCGGGGGGCCTTAGCTCTATCTCTATGGACATTCTGAGGGATTCTGGGGTGAGGCCTTGGATACACTGTTTGGCATTAGGATTGATTAGTTGCGAGCCCAGTTTGCAGCCCTCGCCAACAGGGGCTTACGTATTGGTATGACACTATATAGCAATAAACGTAACCTTTGTTTTATAATGTTCATGATTGGGTGCATGTGAGTTGACGATAAACGTAATCTTCGGATAACGTCACACACTCGTGTATAGAGGCGGTGTCAATAAACGCGACCTTTGGCTACCTAAACCTTTCTATAGCATACTGCAAACTTTAAACCGGACCAAAGATATAAATTGATTTTTGCATGCATATGTATTGTTGCATTGTTTTGGCTACTCACTGAGCCGTGATGTGTGCTCACCCCTCGACGTCGAATATTTTTAGTTGATGATGCAGGTTATACCGTTGAAGACTATATGAATGCGTCTGCGTACGGGAATGTAGCAGCTATGGAAGCTGGAGCTGAAGATGATATATACGACTCCTCTTGCGAGTGCAACTCGTGTGTATTTGATTAGATATTTTATAGGTTTCTTTTATTGAATTTAATAAAGACTTGTATTTGATATTTAAATATTTATGTCTCAGTTGGAAACAGAATAATTTGCTATTAAATTATTGATATCATCTTAGTTCTCAGTTCATTTATTTATAAGATTTCCGCTATTGTGTATTTACTCTGATTATGATTACGGATGTGTGTAAGTTTGGATAACGCGGGGATAGCCTATTTGAGATCCTGGTTGAACCGTTGGTTATTTAACGGTTCATCACATCATTCTGAATAGACCAGAATTGGGGTGTGACAACTTGGTATCAGAGCATCTCAGGCCTTGTCCGCTGAACTAACATACATTCGAGACAATTGTGAACTGAGATAGGATAAAAGTAAAACAGTAATATTAACACATTGTAAGCACCAGTGATGTTTGAGACAAAATTTAAAAGAGAATAATGCATCTATTAAAAGGGGAAACAAGTTTACATAACAATGAGAGCGAAACAAAACATATATACATAATGAAAGCAAAGTACAGTCCACAACCCGGACAGTTACTCTGAAGTACAAGAAAATGAAGGTACAATCAAGAAGCAGGAGGCGTAGGAGGAGGCGGTGCCTCACGGTCTCTGTCGTAGTCCTTAGCATAGACTCTAGTCAACCAGGCTATCTGAGTCTGGGTCGTCTGTAGACTAGCTGTGAGACCGGCTATCCTCTGATCAGTCGCACGCTGCACCTCTAGGAGCTCTCCCATCCGCGCGTCTGATGGGTGCTGAGCAGCCAACAGCTCATCCACCCTCATACGCTGGGCGTCTAGCAACTCCTCCATCCTCAGATCAGATCTGTGCTGAGCATCCCTGATCTCCTGCAACATCTCCATCATGGCTGAAGGTGGAAGTGAAGGATCAGCCGAATGGGAAGGACCAGCCTCAGGTGCAGGAGCCGCCGCAGAAGAAGTACCAACTCCAGCCGCATGTCTAGGTGAAGGCGGTGGTATCGAGTCGACGTCCATATACATACGATCGTCGTCGTCGATCGGATCCACACGAGCTCTAGCAGCAGCAGTAGCCTCAGCAGCAGCCTCAGCATCAGCCATCTCGACCCGAGTGTGAGGGCGCACCATCGCGTTCCTCTCCTCATCACTAACCTCAGCATCTCGCAGCCCCATCTTACAGATAGCCTCCCAATCTAGAGGAGACGAGAAGGTCTTCTCCTGGATCTTCTCATCTACCAGATCTACCCCCAGACGGGTCAGTATCACTGTAATCATGCGTCCATAGGGTAGATTACCCCTATGATCGGACAATGTGGCACTAATCATCGTCCGCATGATGATTTAAGGAAGGCAGACCGACTGGCGAGTGCAGATGCTGTAGATCAAAAACTGGGTCAGTTGAGACACCCTCTCATAGTGCCTACTCTACGGGATCAGATTATGCTGGATAATCTTGCAGAAGACCCGTGGAGCTGGACGCAAGTAGCAAGCTCTCATCTGCCATCGATCAGGACGGAGCAATTGGTTATCAATCTCTGCCCTCATCTCCATCTCAACAAACTGTAGCTCTCCCGACGCACAGTACACCATGGGGCCATCATAGGGAATGCCCAACAGATCGGCCAGCTGCCGATAATCAAAGGAAATGTGCACGCCCTTGATGTAACTGGTGATGCGCAACTCCTGACCATGCTCAACGTCATTGTAATTCTCCACCACCTGGAGATTACAATAAAACTGACGCACCAAATCCGGACATGTGCATGCATCGTATGTAATGACAGGAAGCCAACCCATATCACCAAATGCTCCATCTACATTGAACAAGGCTAACTCAGCCAAGTTCACCATGCGACCCCCTTCCACTTTCTTACGGGCATAGTCAGCATACTGTGCCTCAGCTTCATTCGAACGGAAGCGAAGTGGATCACGCACTCTGGGTACCTTGGTATGAGCCATGGTATCTGCGAAATAAGAAAGAGAAAGGAAACAAGGAGTTAATAGGATAAAAATCTGAAAATTTGATGTAATAACGACATAAGTTGACCATAAAGCCCATTCCTCACCATACAAGTGGGCATAAGGACTTACGAAGGTTTAAACATATCCTACAACCCACATGCAGTAGGAAATTTTAACTAACGATGTCCAATTTGAAGAAATTCAAGAAAAATCAAAAATGTCGATAAATTAGGGCAAAAAGAGAAAATTTCAAGTTTCTCGATAACCAACCGATGAAACTCAAAAAATTTTGAGGGCTTTCGTTCCTCGAGACACCAATAACAAAAGCCCCCAATAAAAATCGAATTTTTACGGTTGGAAAAAGTTAAATTTGGAAAATACAACTTAAATGTGCAAAAACCTAGAAAAGAAAACCTAAAAACAGGTAAAGATGAGTGGATATACCTGTAGTGATGACGTGGACGTCGAAACCCGGAGTCAATGTCACACCCCAATTCTGATCCAACCAGAATGGTGTGAGTGAACCGTCATTGAACCAACGGTTCACACCAGGATCTCGAATAGGCCGTGTCCACTCATATAAACCATTACACATAACTACAATCAGAATATAAATATACAGCGGAAGACTTTAAATAAAACGAACTGAGTATCTATTGATAACTTAAATAAATATCAAATTATCCAAATTCAAACACATAAAATAATATCATTACATCCCTTTAATCCAATCAAAAATAAGGAAATTAAATAAAGAAAACAAATCAAAGGTACACGCAGAAAGGGCACTCGCATGAAGCGTCATGCTCATCCTCTCATGCCTAAACGCCGCAACACCACCATACACAGGAGCATTCATGTAGTCATCCACAGTGTAACCTGCATCAACATCTAAAACAATGTACGTACAAAGGGTGAGCTCACAACTTAGCTCAGTAAGACAATCAGACAGTTTCACAATATTATGCATCAGTAACAATCATTTTATGCTGTGGACTGGTTTTAAGTTTGCAATGTGCTATAGAAAGGTTTGGTGGCCCCTGCACCTCTATACACGAGTGTGTGGCACCTCATGGTTCACACCCCCATTGGCCCACATGCACCCATCATGGAATAGAGATAGAGCTAAGATACCCACGTACCTCCCCTGATACTCTACCCATACCAGTACCTAAGCCCCTACTGGCCAGGGCTCGCAAACTGGGCTCGCAACTAACCAATCCTATATGTCATCAATGTACGCTCTATCCTAGTACAACCGTCTACGGCATAGAGATAGAGCTAAGGCATTCCCACACCTCCCCTGATGCCCTATCCGCAACTAACTCACTAGGATAGAAACAATACGCAGGTAGACCCTGTCCCAACATAACTCCCTACGGCATAGAGATAGAGCTAAAGCATCGTGGACAAGCCAGCGTCGACTCAGAGACCACAGTACCACATAACAGTGGCCGGGACAACATCAATATCGGAGACCACTGTACCACGACCTTCCCCTGATGCCCCACCCGTACCAAGCATGTTAAGACAGAATACTACAAAAATGTGCTAATGTGAAGAGCGATCCCAGGCCCATGCCCCACTCCACACACTAACGAAAACATCCACATGCATAACAATCACATCCTATCAATGCATGAACAATAATAATAACTGAAAGTAAAGGATGACATGTGAATATGCACAAACATCACATCATATATATTCAGGTAATTAACAACAACTTACTGTCCATTAATTATTAGGTTTAGGTCAGATTCCCTTACCTGACGCTCGTTTGTTAGCTTGCTCCACGTCGCAAGATCCAAATGGGAAGTCACAAAGTCCTACAATATTATTAGGGTTTCATTAGAATATTTTTCTTAGGGTTTCATGTTGGTCGAAAACCAACAAACTTACAAAAATACACTCACAGAGTTGACCGGTGGCATGTACCGGTCACAACTCTGTGGGAAAGACTGGCGACCGGTATGGTCAGCCGGTCCCCACAGACCAGCCTCCCGAGGGATACAGGTGGCAACATACCGGTCGCACCATGTGCAACCGGTATAGTCGACCGGTATGTCTCCGGAAGACCATACATGGGTTTTTGAATGCCGTCGATCATCCTCCATGGATTTCCAAGGTTTCTCCTATCCATTCTAAGTCTAAACTTGGAGTTAGAGTTATCCCCAACTCATTCAAGTCTCGTTTCGATGAATATCATCTCGAAACTCGAATCTAGGGTTTGACGGCAACTTAGGGTTTATTGGCCAATTTAGGGTTTTAGATCAATACCTACTTTGCATGGTATTGATCCACCCACACAACTAACATAGGATAAGAAAAATAGTTAAAACACTTACCGTTGACTGGCGTAGCGTGAGCTTCGTCGAACGATAATGGCGGCACCTTCTTCTTCTTCCTAGCTCCTTCCCCTTTCCAACCTCTTTCTTTTCTCTAGGGTTTGCGAGAGACAATGGAAAGGATTTGAGGAGGCTTAAGGGTGTATTTATAGGCTAAAAATAGGGTTTAGTAACCCTACTAGGATTAGGAAACTTCTAGGATTCGAAATCAGGAAAATGGGACCCGCAAAGACCAATTTCCAGATTCCCGCACTTAGCTGCGCAAGCCATACCGATCGACCGGTACCAAGACCGGTACCATCGACCGGTCAACATAAAATGATGACTATTTGGTCGTCTTTGGTCCGATTTCATACCTGTTTGTCATCCGCTCGTCCCGTCTGGCCCGATGATTATCGGAAGACCTGTCATGACACAAAACCAAGGTTTAGACCGGGTTTACGGAGTGCGGGTCTTACAACTCCACCACCCTTAAAAGAAATTTCGTCCCCGAAATTTGCATGTAGGTTCTACAACTCCCCCACCCTTAAAAGAAATTTCGGCCTCGAAATTTGAACATACCTTGATCGTCGAAAAGGTTAGGATACTCCTTCCTCATCGCGCTCTCCTCTTCCCAAGTAATTTCCTCAACATTTTGGCTTCTCCAATGCACCTTCACATAATGGATATCCTTGGTTCGAAGTTGCTGAACTTTTCGACTCGAGAGCATCACGGGCACCACTTCGAATGTTAAGTCTTCAGTCAAGTCTGGGGGATCAGCGGTCAAGATGTGCGATGGATCTCTGACATACTTCTTCAGTAATGATACGTGGAACACGTTATGAACGCTGGACATAGATGGTGGTAGAGCCAATTGATATGCTACATTACTACGTCGGTTCAATATCTCATATGGTCCCACATACCTGGGGCAAAGCTTCCCCTTCTTACCACACCGTTTCAGACCTCGCACCGGTGATACCTTCAAGAACACTTTGTCACCCACTGCAAACTCCAGATCCCGACGTCAATTACCCGCATAGTGCTTCTATCGAACTTGAGCCGTCTTTACTCTCTCCTTGATTTGATCAATCATTCGGTAAGTTTCTTCAACAAACTCCGGTCCTACAATTCTTCTTTCCCCCATTTCGTTCCATAACAGAGGTGTACGACACTTCTTCCCATAGAGTGCTTCATATGGGGCCATCTGAATTATAGCCTGATAACTGTTGTTGTAAGCGAACTCGATAAGTGATAGCTTCTCATCCCAAGCTCCCTTGAAATCTATTGCACAAGCTCGGAGCATATCTTCCAATATTTGAATAGTTCGCTCTGACTGTCCGTCCGTCTGAGGGTGAAAAGCTGTACTGAACTTCAACTTGGTTCCCATAGCTTTCTGTAATCCCTCCCAGAACTTTGATGTAAAACGGGGATCTCTGTCAGATACTATACTCTCTGGAACGCCATGAAGTTTGACTATATTATCCACATATAACTTGGCTAGTTTCTCCATGGTATACTGAGGTCTGACCGCAATAAATCGAGCTGTCTTGGTGAGTCGATCTACTATAACCCAAACTGCATCCACTGACCTTGGTGTCAAAGGTAGGCCAGTAACAAAATCCATGGTAATGCAATCCCACTTCCATGCAGGTTCTGGTAATGGCTGTAGCAAACCTGTGGGTCTCTGCCTTTCCGCTTTAATTTGTTGACAATTCAGACACTGGAACACGAAACGAGCTATATCTGCATTCATACCCCTCCACCAATATAGTCTTCTTAAATCATGGTACATTTTGGTACTTCCCGGATGTACCGAATATGGAGTGTAATTCAGTCATAACTCGATCTCTGATATCGCAGTCTTCACTCTCCGGTATACATAAACGTCCACGATACCTGAGTACCCTGTCTGAATCCAAGGTAAAGTCAGGATTGCTCGTACCCTTCTCTAAGTCTTCTTGCACTGTCTTGAGATGAGGATCCTGTAGGATTGCTACCTTGACTTCATCAACTAGATCCGGTGAGATCTTCAAAGCTGTGAACATCATGGTGAACTTATGAATTAAGCCTTGCTCAACTGGATCTTCTGCAGTTTCAATTATATACTCTTCATCACCTTCGATTGAACTTGAAGCTGCGGCACATAATGCAGCATTTGTACTTGGTCCTGCCTCAGGTTTCGATGCCCACTTTCTGCTTAAGGCGTCAGCCACCACACTTGCTTTACTCGGATTGTACTGGATGTCACTGTCATAATCTTTTAACAATTCCAGCCATCTCCTCTGTCTCATGTTCAGATCCTTCTGAGTGAAAAGGTAGGTTAAGCTCTTGTGATCTGACTTGATCTGAAACTTCTCACCGTACAAGTAGTGTCTCCAAGTCTTGATTGCATGTATAACCGCTGCTAGCTCCAAATCATGAGTAGGATAGTTCTTCTCATGCTCCTTTAACTGTCTTGATGCGTACGCAATCACCTGTTCTCCTTGCATCAATACACACCCAATACCCAACCCTGAAGCATCCGTATATAAAGTAAACGGTACACTTGGTTCTGGGATGGTCAAAATAGGTGCAGAGACTAGTCTTGACTTTAAAGTCTGAATGCACTTCTCACACTCATCTGTCCATATGAATTTCTCTCCCTTCTTGGTCAATCTGGTGAGTGGAACAGCGATCCTGGAGTAATCTTCCACGAATCTTCTATAATAACCAGCCAACCCAAGGAAACTACGAATTTTTGTAACAAATTTTGGTGCTTCCCATCCTACTATAGCAGCTATCTTGCTTGGATCAACCTTGATACCGTCCTCAAATGCAACATGGCCCAAGAAAGCCACTTCCTTCAGCCAAAACTCACACTTCTTGAACTTAGCATAAAGCTTCTCCTGTCTCAGCCGTTGTAGGGCTGCCCTCAAGTGCAATGTATGAGTCTCCATGTCCTTAGAGTAGATCAATATGTCATCAATGAATAAGATGACCGAAGTGTCCAACATATCATGAAACACTCGGTTCATCAGTTCCATAAACGACGCTGGAGCATTGGTCAACCCGAAAGACATAACTAGAAACTCATAATGCCCGTACCTCGTTCGGAAAGCAGTCTTCGGAATATCTCCGGCCTTGATCTTCAGTTGGTGATACCCCAATCGGAGATCAATCTTCGAGAAAACCTTTGCACCCTGTAACTGGTCAAACAAATCATCGATCCTAGGCAAAGGATACCGATTCTTGATCGTCAACTTGTTCAGCTCACGGTAGTCAATGCATAGCCTTACACTTCCGTCCTTCTTCTTAACAAATAAAACAGGTGCTCCCCAATGCGATATGCTAGGTCGTATGAAGCCCTTATCCAACAATTCTTGTAACTGGGTCTTCAACTCCTTTAACTCGGTCGGGGCCATTCTGTATGGTGCTTTAGACACCAGCGCCGAACCTGGCATAAGGTCTATCACAAATTCTGTAGCCCTGTCTGGTGGTAAACCTGGGAGATCTTCTGGAAGTACATCTGAAAACTCTCGTACCTCCTCTAGATCTTCCATCTTTGGCACCTCGGCAGTGATGTCGACTACAGATACCAGATACCCCACTCCCCCTTTCTCCAAGCATCGCTTGGCTTTTAGGGCGGAGAGAATCAGCTTCCGCTTCCTAGATAGCTTGATCCCAGCGAAGCTATACTCCCTTCCCTCTTTGTCAATAAGCACAAGCTTCTTTTCACCACATAAAAGGACGGCCGAATGATGGCCTAGCCAATCCATTCCCAAAATGACATCAAAGTCTGCCATCTCGAGTAGTACTAGGTTTGTTTCTAAGTCTCGGCCTTCAATACATACAGTACATGGTCCATAGTAATCGGTCAAAGCCACTTCGACTCCTAGTGGAGAGCGAACTATCAAGCTTGGGTTCAGGTACTTGATTGGTAACTCCATTCGCTTCCCAAAAGAAATTGAAACAAAGGAGTGCGTGGCCCCAGAGTCAAATAGTACTCTGGCAGGTATACCAGCTACATTTACAATTCCTAGAATTTTTTTATTATCCCTTAGTTCTATATGCGCATACACACAAATGATAAAGATAGGCCAAATAGTAAGGGATAGAGTCGTACCAGTGACCACATCCGGTGATGCGGCTGCCTCTTCAGTGGTGACCGCATAAACTCTTCCTTGCTGGGGCGGTTGCTTTTTAGGTAGAGTGCAGGTCCTTGCAATATGACCCACTTGCTGGCAGTTGAAACACTTTATATTCGGGTTGTATCCGGCATTCTGTGGCACAGGTTGTCACACCCCAATTCTGATCCAACCAGAATGGTGTGAGTGAACCGTCATTGAACCAACGGTTCTCACCAGGATCTCGAATAAGCCGTGTCCATTCATACAAACCATTACACATAACCACAATCAGAATATAAATATACAGCGGAAAACTTTAAATAGAATGAACTGAGTATCAATTGATAATTTAAATAAAATATCCAATTATTCAAATCCAAACATAACTATAATATCTTTTACATCTCTTAATACCAAACAAAAATATTGGGAACAACTAAATAAAAATCCATCACAAGTACACACAGAAAGGGCACTCGCATGAAGCATCATGCTCGTCCTCCCCTGCTTGTACATCAAGAGCAGCCACACCATCGTACGCCGGAGCATTCACATAGTCGTCCACAGTGTAACCTGCATCAACATCTAAAAACATGTATATATACAAGGGGTGAGCTACCAATACAGCTCAGTAAGACAATCAGACAGTTTCACAAGATTATGCATGAGTAACAATCAGTTTTATACTGTGGTCTGGTTTAAAGTTTGCAATGTGCTATAGAAAGGTTTGGTGGCCCCCGCACCTCTATACACGAGTGTGTGGCACCTCATGGATCACACCCCCATTGGCCCACATGCACCCATCATGGAATAGAGATAGAGCTAAGATACCCACGTACCTCCCCGAATACCTATCCATACCCGTACCTAAGCCCCTACTGGCCAGGGCTAGCAAACTGGGCTCGCAACTAACCAATCCTATATGTCATCAATGTATGCTCTATCCCAGCACAGTCGTCTACGGCATAAAGATAGAGCTAAGGCATTCCCACACCTCCCCTGATGCCCTATCCGTAACTAACCCACTAGGATAGATACATAACGCAGGTAGACCCTATCCCAACATAACTCCCTACGGTATAGAGATAGAGCTAAAGCATCGTGGACAAGCCAGCGTCGACTCGGAATCCACAGTACCACATAATAATGGCCGGGACAACATCAATATCGGAGACCACCGTACCACGACCTTCCCCTGATGCCCCACTCGTACCGAGCATGTCAAGATAGAATACTACAAAAGGTGCTAATGTGAAGAGCGATCCCAGGCCCATGCCCCACTCCACACACTAACGAAAACAATCACATGCCTAACAATCACATCCTATCAATGCATGAACAGTAATAATAACGAAAGTAAAGGATGGCATGTGAATATGCACAAACAACACATCTCATATAATCGGGTGATTAACAACAATTTCCTGTCCATTAATTATTAGGTTTGGGTCAGATTCCCTTACGGCCTTTCGTTCGATCACTTGCTCCACGTCGCAAGATCCAAACGATAAGTCAAAAAGTCCTACAAGATTATTTGGGTTTCATTAGAATATATTGTTTAGGGTTTCATGTTGGTCGGAAACCAACATGGTTACAAAATACCCTCACAGAGCTGACCGGTGGCATGTACCGGTCGCAGCTCTGTGGGAAAGACTGGCGACCAGTTTGGTCAGCCGGTCCCCCACAGACAACCTCCAGAGAGATAGTGGTCGCAACATACCGGTCGCACTATGTGCAACCGGTATAGTCGACCGGTATGTCTCCGGAAGACCATACATGGGTTTTTCGACTGCCGACGATCAACCTCCATGGATTTTCAGGGTTTCTCCTATCCATTCTAAGTCTAGGCTTTGAGTTAGAGTTATCCCCAACTCATTCAAGTCTTATTCCGATGAATATCATCTCGAAACTCAAATCTAAGGTTTGACGGGAACTTAGGGTTTATTGGCCAAATTAGGGTTTTAGATCAATACCTACTTTGCATGGTATTGATCTACCCACACAACTAACATAGGGTAAGAAGATGGATTCAAACACTTACCGTTGACTGGCCTAATGAGAGCGTCGTCGAATGGTAATGGCGGCACCTCCTTCTTCTTCCTATCCCCTTCTCTTTTCCAACCTCTTTCTCTTCCCTAGGGTTTGTGAGAGACAATGGAAAGGATTTGAGGAGGTTTAAGGGTGTATTTATAGGCTAGAAATAGGGTTTAGTAACCCTACTAGGATTAGGAAACGTCTGGGATTCAAAATCAGGAAAGCAGGACCCGCAGAGCCCAAATTCTAGATTCCCGCACATAGCTGCGCAGGCCATACCGGTCGACCGGTACCAAGACCGGTACCATCGATCGGTATACCTAAAATCAGGTATAATTGGTCGACTTTGGTCTGATTTTGTACCTGTTTGTTATCCGCTTGCCCCGTCTGGCCCGGTGATGATCGGAAGACCTGTCATGACACAAAACCAAGGTTTAAACCGGGTTTTCAGAGTGCGGGTCTTACAACTCCACCACCCTTAAAAGAAATTTCATCCCCGAAATTTGCCTGCAGGTTCTACAACTCCCCCACCCTTAAAAGAAATTTCGGCCTCAAAATTTGAACGTACCTTGATCGTCAAAATGGTTAGGGTACTCCTTCCTCATCGCGCTCTCTTCTTCCCGAGTAATTTCCTCCACATTTTGGCTTCTCCAATGCACCTTCACATAGTGGATATCCTTGGTTCGAAGTTGCTGAACTTTTCGGCTTGAGAGCATTACAGGCACCACTTCAAAAGTTAAGTCTTCAGTCAAGTCTGGGGGATCAGCGGTCAAGATGTGCGATGGATCTCTGACATACTTCTTCAGTAATGATACATGGAACACATTATGAACACTAGACATAGATGGTGGTAGAGCCAATTGATATGCTACATTACCACGTCGGGTCAATATCTCATATGGTCCCACATACCTGGGGCATAGCTTCCCCTTCTTACCAAACCGTTTCAGACCTCGCACTGGTGATACCTTCAAGAACACTTTGTCACCCACTGCAAACTCCAGATCCCGACGTCGATTATCCGCATAGTGCTTCTGTCGGACTTGAGCCGTCTTTACTCTCTCTTTGATCTGATCAATCACTCGGAAAGTTTCTTCAACAAACTCTGGTCCTACAATTCTTCTTTCTCCCATCTCGTTCCATAACAGAGGTGTACGACACTTCTTCCTGTAGAGTGCTTCATATGGGGCCATCTGAATTGTAGCCTGATAACTGTTGTTGTAAGCAAACTCGATAAGTAATAGCTTCTCATCCCAAGCTCCCTTGAAGTCTAATGCACAAGCTCGGAGCATATCTTCTAAAATCTGAATAGTTCGCTCTGACTGTCCGTCCGTCTGAGGATGGAAAGCTATACTGAACTTCAACTTTGTTCCCATAGCTTTCTGTAATCCTTCCCAGAACTTTGATGTAAAACGGGGGTCTCTGTCAGATACTATACTCTCTGGAATGCCATGAAGTCTGACTATATTATCAACATATAACTTGGCCAGTTTCTCCATGGTATACTGAGGTCTGACCGCAATAAATCGAGCTATCTTGGTGAGTCGATCTACTATAACCCAAACTGCATCCACTGACCTTGGTGTCAAAGGTAAGCCAGTAACGAAATCCATAGTAATACAATCCCACTTCCATGCAGGTTTCGGTAATGGCTGTAGTAAACCTGCGGGTCTCTGCCTTTCCGCTTTAACTTGTTGACAATTCAGACACTGGAACACAAAACGAGCTATATCTGCTTTCATACCCCTCCACCAATATAGTCTTCTTAGATCATGGTACATTTTGGTACTTCCTGGATGTACCGAATATGGAGTGTAATGAGCTTCAGTCATAACTCGGTCTCTGATATCACAGTCTTTGCTCTCAGGTATACATAACCGTCCACGATACCTGAGTACCTTGTCTGAATCCACGGTAAAGTCAGGATTGCACGCACCCTTCTCTAAGCCTTCTTGCACTGTCTTGAGATGAGGATCCTGTAGGATTGCTACCTTGACTTCATTAACTAGATCCGACGAGATCTTCAAAGCTGCGAACATCATAGTGAACTTATGAATTAAGCCTTGCTCAATTGGATCTTCTGCAGTCTCTATAATATACTCTTCATCACCTTCGATTGAACTTGAAGCTGCGGCGCATAATGCAGCATTTGTACTCGGTCCAGCCTCAGGTTTCGATGCCCACTTTCTGCTTAAGGCGTCAGCCACCACATTTGCTTGACCCGGATGGTACTGGATGTCGCAATCATAATCTTTCAACAATTCCAGCCATCTCCTCTGTCTCATATTCAGATCCTTCTGAGTGAAAAGATAAGTTAAGCTCTTGTGATCTGACTTGATCTGAAACTTCTCACCGTACAAGTAATGTCTCCAAGTCTTGATTGCGTGAATAACCACTGCTAGCTCCAAGTCATGCGTAGGATAGTTCTTCTCATGCTCCTTTAACTGTCTTGATGCATAAGCAATCACCTGTTCTCCTTGCATCAATACACACCCAATACCCAACCCTGAAGCATCCGTATATAAAGTAAACGGAACGCTTGGTTCTGGGATGGTCAAGATAGGTGCAGAGACAAGTCTTGACTTCAAAGTCTGAAAGCACTTCTCACACTCATCTGTCCATATGAATTTCTCTCCCTTCTTGGTCAATCTGGTGAGTGGAACAGCGATCCTGGAGTAATCTTCCACGAATTTTCTATAATAACCAGCCAACCCAAGGAAACTACGAATCTCCACAACAGATTTTGGTGCTTCCCATCCTACTATAGCAGCTATCTTACTTGGATCAACCTTGATACCGTCTTCAGATTAACATGGCCCAAGAAAGCCACTTCCTTCAGCCAAAACTCACACTTCTTGAACTTAGCATAAAGCTTTTCTTGTCTTAGCCGTTGTAGGGTTGCCCTCAAATGTGTTGTATGAGTCTCCATGTCCTTAGAGTAGATCAATATGTCATCGATGAATACGATGACCGAAGTGTCCAACATATCATGAAACACTCGGTTCATCAGTTCCATAAACGACGCTGGGGCATTGGTCAACCCGAAAGACATAACTAGAAACTCATAATGCCCATACCTCGTCCTGAAAGCAGTCTTCGAAATATCTCCGGCCATGATCTTCAATTGGTGATACCCTGATCGGAGATCAATCTTTGAGAAAACCTTTGCACCCTGTAACTGGTCAAACAAGTCATCGATCCTAGGCAAGGGATACCGATTCTTGATCGTCAACTTGTTCAGTTCACGGTAGTCAATACATAGCCTTATACTTCCATCCTTCTTCTTGACGAATAATACAGGTGCTCCCCAAGGCGATATACTAGGTCGTATGAAGCCCTTATCCAACAATTCTTGTAACTGGGTCTTCAACTCCTTTAACTCGGTCGGGGCCATTCTGTATGGTGCTTTAGACACCGGCGCCGAACCTGGCATGAAATCTATTACAAATTTTGTAGCCCTGTCCGACGGTAAGCCTGGAAGCTCCTCTGGAAATACATCTGGGAACTCCCGAACCACATCTATATCTTCCATCTTGAGTGACTCTGCCGTGATGTCGACTACAGATACTAGATACCCCACTCCCCCTTTCTCTAAGCATCGCTTGGCTTTTAGGGCAGAGAGAATCAGCTTCCGCTTCCTAGATAGCTTGATCCCAGCGAAACTATACTCCCTTCCCTCTTTGTCACTAAGCACAAGCTTCCTTTCACCACATAAAAGGACGACCTAATGATGGCCTAGCCAATCCATTCCCAGGATGACATCAAAGTCTGCCATCTCAAGTAGTACTAGGTTTGCTTCTAAGTCTCGGCCCTCAATACATACCGTACATGGTCCATAATATTCGGTCAAAGCCACTTCGACTCCTAGTGGAGAGCGAACTATCAAGCTTGGGTTCAGATGCTTGATTGGTAACTCCATTCGCTTCCCAAAAGAAATAGAAACAAAGGAGTGCGTGGCCCCAGAGTCAAATAATACTCTGGCGGGTATACCAGCTACATTTACAATTCCTGAAATTTTTGTTATCCCTTAGTTCTATATGTGCATACACTCAATGAAAAAGTAAGACAAATAGTAAGGAATAGAGTCGTACCAGTTACCACATCTGGTGATGCGGCTGCCTCTTCAGTGGTGACCGCATACACTTTTCCTTGCTGGGGAGGTTGCTTCTTAGGTAGAGTGCAGTTCCTTGCGACATGTCCCAGCTACTGACAGTTATAACATTTGATATTTGGGTTGTGTCCAGCGAACTGTGGCACAGGTGGTGCCGGGTTGTTTCTCGCAGGTACTGTAGCGGTCTGTGCCCTGTATGGGCGGAAGGGTCTGTTGTTACCGCCACCCGAACTCTCACTAGCAGGTCTCTTCACTCCCCTGTTCTGAGCGAAGAAGCTGTCCCTCTGACTGGACTCTATCACCCTCGCAACCTGCACAGCCTCGTTGTAGATCTTCTTGTCCAAGCCCAAGATATGCTCTCTGATGCTTCCACGTAGTCCCATAGTGAACCTACGTGTCTTGGTCTCTTCTTCTTGCATACTTGCCGGTGCGAAGAAGAATAGCTCTTCGTACCTCTGTTGATAAGCATCTACGGTCGACTGAGACTGCTGCAGATTAAGAAACTCTTTCTCCATTTGATCTTTGAAACTCTTTGGAAAATACATGTCGAAGAAAGCAGCTTTAAACACTTCTCAATCAACCAGTGTATACTTGGTTTCCAGATATGTCCGTGTAGAATTCCACCAAGCATTCGCATCTTCTTTCAGCATATGAGTGGCAAACAGAACCTTTTCATCCTCCGTACAAGTCATCAGTCGGAAGTTTTTTTCCATCTCTGCAACCCACTGTGCTGGCCACAATGGTTTTCCTGTCCTGCCCGTGAACGATGAAGGTTTCAACTTCAAGAATCTGTCCACTGACCTGCTCAGATCATGTTGTCCCTGCGTGTCTGCTCCGTACCATGGTGGTGGGTACGGATAAGCTCCCGGGTAAGCAGAAGGCGACGGAAACTGATGCGGTGGTGGTACGTTCTGTGCTTGGCCCCTCGGCCTTGGGCTACTCTGCATCGGTTGGGTAGTATTATTTCCTCCAGACTCGGGTGTATTTCCAGTGGGAACAGAACCTGTTGGCCTGAGCATCTTCAGTACCTTGCTCAGGAATTCCTTCTGCTGAGCTTGCATCTGGTAGACCAAGTTTGTAACAATGGTCTCAGAATTCCTGTGAGGTGGGCCAGGTAAATTTGTCGGGACTTCTGGAACCTGTTCCTCCTCCACTTCAGGACTTGGTTCTCTAATCTGGTCTTGTTCAACTTGTTCTTCTTCTAGGCGCATCCTGGCCTGATGACGCTTCTGACCCCTTCGACCATTCCCGCCTGCCATCTCAGACTATTTTATTTGGATCTGAGAAGAAGACATAACACGTGAGAACATCAATAATAGTAGTGTTAGTCTTGAATAATGCAAGGGAAATAGTCGAGAAGTAACATTTCAATTTACACAATTTTTAAAAATTTTAAATTCAATTTTTCCTGGCTCTTTGGTGCGTACCGGTCGCAACATACCTGTCGCACCCCTATGGGATATGCTGCGGCCGGTATAGTCGACTGGTCAGAATTAAAATTCTGATCGAGACATAGCGGTCGCAACATACCGGTCGACACCCTGTATTCAGTGTTGCGACCGGTATAGTCGACCGGTCAGAATAAAATTTCTGACCGAGATATAGCGGTCGTATATATCTGGGTGATACCGGTCGACCGGTATAGGCAAAACCATCGACCGGTATGCCTATATTGGTTATAAAATCGGGAAAAAGTGAGATTTTCTCACTTTTTCTCCTCCTTTCTTTTCCGGTGGCGATTCCTCTTTGGAGACTGAGTTGCTACAGTCCGACCGGTGCTTTTTGAAGGAGATTTCTTCCACTCAAGAGCTAGTACATCGTCTCTAGGTATGATCCCTCCCTCCCCATCATCTCTTTATCATTTTCCCATATCGTCTATATGTAGAAACCTAGGTTTTTTTTTGTTCGAGATGTTTCAACCGTAGGAACTCGTTTCCTTTGACTTGGAAAGGGTTTAGGGACCCCCAAGAGCAAAAGCCCTCAACTAATTTGGGGTTCCACCGAATGGTTTACATAAAAATCGAATTTTTCATATTTTGACCTAGGTTTTCAAAAAAATTTCGAAATTTCTAATTTTTCTTAAATTCTTGAAATTTCTCATTTGAATTGCTTGTGATTGGTTTGTTGAAGAGTGTGGGGGTTACGTAAGTCCTCCTCCCCATGTTTTTGGGTGAGTTCGAGGCTTTTTCCCAAAATGCTTGTCGTTATCTTTGTCGAAATTTTGAAAATTTTCTAACTTTTATCTTATTTTCTTTTGTTTTGCAGATTTTAAATGGCACCTAGACGCGCTCTCGGGAAGCGTCTTCATGGCTCTAGTTCTCGGGCTCCCTCACCACCAGTTCCACAGCTAGATGAGCTATGGTTTCGTTCCTTGGAAGCACAAGCTCGGTTTCCATGGTTCGATAATAAAAGTATTGAATCAGGGCGTCGGGTCAACCTGGAACAACTGCACCGGTTCAATGTGGAGGCGGCTTTTGGCGCTCTAGGTTGGTTGACGATTATTTCATACACAGAGACCACACGCCCTAACTTGGTCAAGCACTTCTATGCGAACTTGGAACTTGAAGGGGATGTCGAAGATCCGAACCAGTGTAGGGATCTACGCATCACCAGCTACGTCCGGGGTGTACATATTTCATTTAACACCCATCAGTTGGCTGATCTTCTTGGGATTCCCAACGATGGAGATTTGGTATATTGCGCCCCCAAGGCGAAAGGTTATTTGACTGACGATTTGTGCCGAGAGATAGCGCATCAGATCTTAAACCCCCGGAGCCCCTATGAAGGCGGCTAGCCTGAGACCTATATCTCGGGTATATAGTCGCATTATTCAGCACAACATAGTACCACAGAGCGGCCACTACAGTGAGTTGTCCCAGCTCACCCAGTACGTCACTTATTGCGTCTGCACAGGGGAGCGGATCTCACTTCCCTATCTCATCATCCGGACTATGCATCGCGCGGCCATGGCCGATCGGGCCAGCAACCTTCCATATGGCCGTCTCGTCACTTTCCTTCTTCGCCGTCTGGGCGTGAGCATGAGAGGAGAGGTAGCCGTTGAGGACACCATGACATCCGACATCGACTGGGATGCTATTCAGAGGATGCAGATGGTCGATCTGCCAGTTAGTGACGATGAGTTGGAGGCTCGCCCTCGTCCACTTGGGAGAGTAGCAGCGGCAGCAGTAGCAGCAGCCGTGGCCAATGCGGCCTATGCGGCAGAGATAGGTGATGACGATGATGACGATATGGCTGGGGAAGCACCAGTGCCAGCCCCACAGCCTGCACCTGCACCACCACCATCTGTCCCTATAGTTGGACCATCTCAGCCTCCTCCCGACTCAGTGATGGGTATGTTTATGGAGCTCAGGGACGCTCAGCGGGAGATGAGCCGTGATTTAGCACAGTTGACTCGCAGCCTCCGAGTCACACAGGATCAGGTGCACTGGCTCAGGGTCGCTTACGAGCGAGACTATGATATAGCGGACCCCATACCTCCTAGGCCCCCTACCCCATGATTTTTCTTAAACTTACTCATGACTGTTTTACATATAACAGGATAACTGTCCGGTTTGTGGACCGTACCCTGTAGCACAATCTCATTTGATACTCATTTTCTTGTTTAATGAAAATTTCAAGGTTTGTCCTAACTAGTGTATGTGCACATGTAAAGTTTCATATTTAACATAGTATATTATTCTCTTTCTTAGTCCGTCTCAGGTATCAAACAATGCTTAAGGTGCATTTGTATGAAGATTTTTAATTTTCTCCTAACTCAGTTCATCGACTCAGTTAAGTGCAACATGGTTTGTTGGAACAGAGCCCGAGAGCTCTGATACCAAGTTGTCACACCCCAATTCTGATCCAACCAGAATGGTGTGAGTGAACCGTCATTGAACCAACGGTTCACACCAGGATCTCGAATAGGCCATGTCCATTCATACAAACCATTACACATAACCACAATCAGAATATAAATGTAGAGCGAAAGACTTTAAATAGAATGAACTGAGTATCTATTGATAATTTAAATAAAACATCCAATTATTCAAATCCAAACATAACTATAATATCTTTTACATCTCTTAATACCAAACAAAAATATCGGGAACAACTAAATAAAAATCCATCACAAGTACACACAGAAAGGGCACTCACATGAAGCATCATGCTCGTCCTCCCCTGCTTGTACACCCATAGCAGCCACACCACCGTACGTCGGAGCGTTCACATAGTCGTCCACAGTGTAACCTGCATCAACATCTAAAAACATTTATATATACAAGGGGTGAGCTACCAACACAGCTCAGTAAGACAATCAGACAGTTTCACAAGATTATGCATGAGTAACAATCAGTTTTATGCTGTGGTCTGGTTTAAAGTTTGCAATGTGCTATAGAAAGGTTTGGTGGCCCCCGCACCTCTATACACGAGTGTGTGGCACCTCATGGATCACACCCCCATTGGCCCACATGCACCCATCATGGAATAGAGATAGAGCTAAGATACCCACGTACCTCCCCTGATACTCTATCCATACCGGTACCTAAGCCCCCTATCGGCCGGGGCTCGCAAACTGGGCTCGCAACTAACCAATCCTATATGTCATCAATGTATGCTCTATCCCAGCACAGCCGTCTACGGCATAGAGATAGAGCTAAGGCATTCCCACACCTCCCCTGATGCCCTATCCGCAACTAACCCACTAGGATAGATACATAACGCAGGTAGACCCTATGCCAACATAACTCCCTACGGCATAGAGATAGAGCTAAAGAATCGTGCACAAGCCAGCGTCGACTCAGAATCCACAGTACTACATAACAATGGCCGGGACAACATCAATATCGAAGACCACCGTACCACGACCTTCCCCTGATGCCCCACCCGTACCGAGCATGTCAAGACAGAATACTACAAAAGGTGCTAATGTGAAGAGCGATCCCAGGCCCATGCCCCACTCCACACACTAACGAAAACAATCACATGCCTAACAATCACATCCTATCAATGCATGAACAGTAATAATAACTGAAAGTAAAGGATGGCATGTGAATATGCACAAACAACACATCTCATATAATCAGGTGATTAACAATAATTTACTGTCCATTAATTATTAGGTTTGGGTCAGATTCCCTTACCTGACGCTCGTTCGATCACTTGCTCCACGTCGCAAGATCCAAATGATAAGTCACAAAGTCCTACAAGATTATTTGGGTTTCATTAGAATATATTGTTTAGGGTTTCATGTTGGTCGGAAACCAACATGGTTACAAAATACCCTCACAGAGCTGACCGGTGGCATGTACCGGTCGCAGCTCTGTGGGGAAAGACTGGCGACCGGTATGGTCAGCCGGTCCCCCACAGACAACCTCCCGAGAGATAGCGGTCGCAACATACCGGTCGCACTATGTGCAACCGGTATAGTCGACCGGTATGTCTCCGGAAGACCATACATGGGTTTTTCGACTGCCGACGATCAACCTCCATGGATTTTCAGGGTTTCTCCTATCCATTCTAAGTCTAGACTTTGAGTTAGAGTTATCCCCAACTCATTCAAGTCTTATTCCGATGAATATCATCTCGAAACTCAAATCTAAGGTTTGACGGCAACTTAGGGTTTATTGGCCAAATTAGGGTTTTAGATCAATACCTACTTTGCATGGTATTGATCCACCCACACAACTAACATAGGGTAAGAAGATGGATTCAAACACTTACCGTTGACTGGCGTAATGAGAGCGTCGTCGAACGGTAATGGCGGCACCTCCTTCTTCTTCCTAGCCCCTTCTCTTTTCCAACCTCTTTCTCTTCTCTAGGGTTTGTGAGAGACAATGGAAAGGATTTGAAGAGGTTTAAGGGTGTATTTATAGGCTAGAAATAGGGTTTAGTAACCCTACTAGGATTAGGAAACTTCTGGGATTCGAAATCAAGAAAGCGGGACCCGCAGAGCCCAATTTCTAGATTCCCGCACATAGCTACGCAGGCCATTCCGGTCGACCGGTACCAAGACCGGTACCATCGACCGGTATACCTAAAATCAGGTATAATTGGTCAACTTCGGTCCGATTTTGTACCTGTTTGTTATCCGCTTGCCCCGTCTGGCCCGGTGATGATCGAAAGACTTGTCATGACACAAAACCAAGGTTTAGATATGGTTTTCAGAGTGCGGGTCTTACACAGGTGGTGCCGCATTGTTCCTTGCAGGCACTGTAGCGGTCGGAGCCCTATATGGGCGGAATGGTCTAGTATTACCGTCACCCGAACTCTCACTAGCAGGTCTCTTCACTCCCCTGTTCTGAGCAAAGAAGCTATCCCTTTGACTGGACTCTATTACCCTCGCAACCTGCACAACCTCGTTATAGATCTTCTTGTCCAGACCCAAGATGTGCTCTCTGATGCTCCCACGTAGTCCCATGGTGAACCTATGTGTCTTGGTCTCTTCCTCTTGCACACTTGCCGGTGCGAATAAGAATAGTTCTTCATACCTCTGCTGATAAGCATCCACGGTCGACTGAGATTGTTGTAGGTTGAGGAACTCCTTCTCCATTTGATCCCTGAAACTCTTCGGAAAATATTTATCGAAGAAGGCAGCTTTAAACACTTCCCAGCCCACCAGTGTATACTTAGCCTCCAGGTATGCCCGTGTAGAATTCCACCAAGCATTTACATCTTCTTTTAGCATGTGAGTAGCAAATAAGACCTTTTCCTCCTCTGTACATGTCATCAGACGAAAATTCTTCTCCATCTCTGCAACCCACTGTGCTGGCCACAATGGTTTCCCTATTCTATCAGTGAATGATGTAGGCTTCAACTTCAGGAATCTGTCCACCGCCCTACTCAGATCGTGATGTCCCTGCGTGTCTGCTCCGTACCATGGTGGTGGGTACGGATAAGCTCTCGGGTAAGCAGAAGGCGACGGAAACTGGTGCGGTGGTGGTACATTCTGTGCTTGGCCCATCAGCCTTGGGCTACCCTGCATCGGCTGTGAAGTATTTCTCTCTCCAGACTCAGGCGTACCTCCCGTGGGAACAGAACCTGTTGGCCTGAGCATCTTCAGTACCTCGCTCAGGAACTCCTTCTGTTGAGCTTGCATCTGATAGACTAGGTTTGTAACAATGGTCTCTGAATCCCTTTGGGGCGGCCCAGGTAAATTTGTTGGTACTTCTGGAACTTGTTCTTCCTCCACTTCCGGACTTGGCTCTCTAACATGGTCTCGCTCAACCTGTTCTTCCTCTAGGCGCATCCTGGCCTGATGACGCTTCCGACCCCTCCGACTGTTTCCTCCCACCATCTCAGACTATTCTGTTTGGATCTGAGAAGAAGACATAACACGTGAGAACCACAATAATAGTAGTGTTAGTCTTGAATAATACAAGGGGAAATAGTCGAGAAATAAAATTTCAATTTACACAATTTTTAAAAAAAATTTAGAAATTTTCTAGCTTTTCTGGTGCATACCGGTCGCAACATACCGGTCGCACCTCTGTAGAATATGCCGCGACCGGTATAGTCGACCGGTCAGAATTTAATTTCTGACCGAGACATTGCGGTCGCATGTCTGGGAGATACCGGTCGACACTCAGTATACAGTGTTGCGACCGGTATAGTCGACCGGTCAGAATAGAATTCTGACCGAGACATAGCGGTCGCACACCTGGGGTGATACCGGTCGACCGGTATAGGCAAAACCGTCGACCGTTATGCCCAGAATTGACTTTAAAATCGCGAAAAGAGTGAATTTTTTTTTCTCACTTTTCTTCTTCCTCTCTTCTCCGGTGGCGATTCTCCTCTGGGTTTCGAGTTGCTACAGTCCGACCGGTACCTTTAGAAGTCATTTTCTTCCGTTCGAGACATAGAACATCATCTCCAGGTAGGTCTCTTCCCTCTCTCTCATGTTTTTAGATATTTTCCATATCGTCTATATGTAGAAATTTAGGTTTTTCTTTGTTCGAGATGTTTCAACCGTAGGAACTCTTTTCCTTCGGCTAGGAAAGGGTTTAGGGACCCCCAAGAGCAAAAGCCCTCAACTAATTTGGGTTTTCACCGAACGGTTTTCCTAAAAAATGAATTTTTACAACTTTTGACCTAGGTTTTCATAAAAATTTGAAATTTCTGATTTTTCTTAATTCCTTGAAATTTTTTATTGTAATTGCTTATGGTTGATTTGTTGAAGAGTGTGGGGGTTACGTAAGTCCTCCTCCCCATGTTTTTGGGTGAGTTCGAGGCTTTTTCTCAATTTTTAGCCGTTATGCTGCCGAAATTTCGACAATTTTTGACAATTTCTAACTTTTATTTTGTTTTTCTTTTGGTTTTGCAGATTGAAAATGGCTCCTCGACGTGCTCTCGAGAAACGCCCTCACGGCTCGAGCTCGCGTGTTCCCCAGCCACCAGTCCCCCATCTTGATGAGCACTGGTTTCGATCTGTTGAGGCACAAGCTCGATTCCCGTGGTTCGATATTAAGAGCATAGAATCCGGGCATCGGGTTAACTTGGAACAGTTAGACCGGTTTGACGTGCGAGCGGCGTTCGACAGGCTTGGTTGGTTGCCCGTCATTTCATACACCTACACCACCCGTCCTAACCTGGTTAAACATTTCTTTGCTAACCTGGAGCTGCACGGAGATGTGAACGATCCCAACCAAGGTTGGGATTTACGTATCTCTAGTTATGTCCGGGGTGTTCCCATTTCCTTTAACACCCATCAGCTGGCCGACCTTCTAGGGGTTCCAAATGATGGAGACCTAGTATATTGCCCTCCCAAAGCGAAGGGCTATCTGACTGAGGACCTGCGTCGAGAGATCGCTCATCAGATCCTTAACCCTGGGGCTCTTATGAAGGCGGCTAGCTTGAGGCCTGTACCTCGGGTCTACAGTCGCATCATCCAGCACAACATCGTCCCCCAGAGCGGCCATTATAGTGAGTTATCCCAGCTCACTCAGTACATCACTTACTGCGTCTGCACTGGGGAGCGGGTCTCTCTCCCATACCTCATCATTAGGACCATGCATCAGGCGACCCTGGCCGATCAGGCCAGTAACCTTCCATATGGTCGTCTCATCACCTCCCTGTTACGTCGTCTGGGTGTGACCATGAGAGGCGAGGTGACCATTGAGGATACTATGACGTCCGATATAAACTGGGACGCCATTCAGAGGACGCAGATGGTTGATCTGCCAGTTAGCGATGATGAGTTGGAGGCTCGCCCTCGCCCTCTTGGGAGGGTAGCAGCCGCGGCGGCAGCAGCAGCAGCAGCCAATGCGGCCTATGCAGCCGAGCTCGGGCGTGATGATGACGAGGATAGGGCCGAGGGTGTACCAACGCCAGCTCCACAGCCTACACCAGCAGCACCACCATCTACCTCTACCACTGGACCATCTCAGCCTCCCTCCGACACCATGATGGGTATGATGATGGAGATCAGGGACACTCAGCGCGAGATGAGCCGCGACTTGGCGCAGTTGGCTCGCAGTCTCAGGGTCACACAGGATCAGGTGCACTGGCTCAGGGTTGCTTACGAGCGAGACTATGACATAGCAGACCCTATTCCTCCCAGGCCCCCTACCCCATGATTGTCCCCTTTTATTTTATTCGCTCTGATACCAAGTTGTCACACCCCAATTCTGATCCAACCAGAATGGTGTGAGTGAACCGTCATTGAACCAACGGTTTACACCAGGATCTCGAATAGGCCGTGTCCACTCATACAAACCATTACACATAACCACAATCGAATATAAATATACAAATGGAAGACTTTAAATAAAATGAACTGAGTATCTATTGATAACTTAAATAAATATCCAATTATCCAAATTCAAACACATAAAATAATATCATTACATCCCTTTAATCCAATAAAAAATAAGGAAATTAAATAAAGAAAACAAATCAAAGGTACACGCAGAAAGGGCACTCGCATGAAGCGTCATGCTCGTCCTCTCCTGCCTGTACGTCCAACGCCGCAACACCACCATACACAGGAGCATTCATGTAGTCTGTGAGGACAATGGAAAATCGACGTGATCCTCCTCGGGATGAAAATGTGTATCCCGTATCGATGAAGATCGATTTGTTCTGTTGGAGTCGCCACCTAGATTAAGGTCTAGGACCTCTAAAAATGTAGCCTCACCCTAAGGTAAGACTTCTATTGACTCGTGACCCAATGTATTGGTTCTTTGGTCTGCAAGAGATCGGATAAGTATTCAGGGTACGGTTATGGGAAGGTGTTAGGCACCCAAACCGCCCGATCAATATCGGCCTCCTAAACTTTCCTTAAATTCTAATTTTGACTGTGCTTGGTCAACTGGATGACTAGGGTTCAATGGGGGATGTCCTAAACCAAGTTGCTAAGTTGTTCTAACCTAGGGTTCAGCCAATCATGTTTTAAAGTAAATAAACAAGCAAATGTAATGTACAATATTATACAGTGAACCGGACCAAAGATGGTTCGGTCTTGGACTGAATCTGAGATGTGTAAGACATCTCAAACTGCCTACGTATTCCAATCCTGGAAATCAAGTCCAAAAACGTAGTTCGAAAATGGGTTGTGTGATTAAAGATTATGGAAGTGATTTATGCATGTGCTTCAATTAGATTCTTTGTTGTTCAAGTTGAAGTTTATGCTGGATGTATGGTTGATGGGTGGCTTTGTATCGTATTTGGGATTCCCAAATTGCCTACGTATTCTAGGGTTTGCCCTAGAAATCAGGTACGACGTAGTTCGAAATTTGTGAGAGTCGGATTTGGAATGTGTACCAAATCCTTCCAATTTTTGTCAATAGGATCTAGGGATGAGACCTAAATTCCTACCATTTTTATTTGGGATGTGTACCAAATTCTTTCTATTTTTGTTAATAGGATCTAGGGATGAGACCTAAATTCCTACCATTTTTAATTGGGATGTGTACCAAATTATTTCTAATTTTGTCAATAGGATCTAGGGATGAGACCTAAATTCCTACCATTTTTATTTGGGATGTGTACCAAATTCTTTCCATTTTTGTGAATAGGATCTAGGGATGAGACCTAAATTTCTTCTATTTTTATTGTTTCCATTTTTAGGTTTTTAGGGTTTCCTATCCCTTTTCATTGTGATTTTTATTTTTTAGGGTTTTCTACCCTAATTGCTATTTTTCCATTTTTAGGGTTTTTTTACCCTAATTGTTCAATTATTTCCATTTTAGGGTGTATCTTGCCCTAGTTGTTGTACAATGTAAACAATCTAACATAGCAATGTGAGCTTAAATATAGCAGTGTAAGCATCCAAATATAGCATGTTGGAAATATATTCAAATTTAGCAACAAATCAATCAAAGATGGCAAGTGAGCATGTGAATCAATACAAACATGGTAAGTGTGCATCCAAACATGGCAGTAATCATCCAATATAGCATGTGAGCAAGTGTAGCAGACAAATATGGCAATAAGCATGTGTAGCATTCCAATCATGGCAATGTGATTATTCCAATTATGGCAGTGTGATCATTCCAATTATGGCAGTGTGACCATTCCAATTATGGCAGTGTGACCATTCCAATTATAGTAGTGTATGCATACGAGCATCCGAACATAGCATGTGAACAAATATAACATCAAATATGGAATGTGAGAAACAACCAAAGCATATGAGAATCAATCAAAACATGATGGAACACGTAGCAAGATGACAGCTTTGTCAGGCTGGACCAAAATGGGCACATAGGGCACTGTACTTACTCAAAAAATTCTTAAAAGATATCCCTGGAAAGAAGACTCAGAGGCCAACATTTTGTCTCAAGGAAGCTAATCCTAAAAGATACCATAGGCTGGTCGAAAATATTCCCCAAGTACAAGCAAATACACTGGTCAGGTCTGTTCCATATTTTTGACCAGTTGCACCATAAATTCCAAATAAAATTCTATTCTTAATGAAAATTAAATACAAACATATATCTATGTAGCTAACTGTATGATCTAAAATTTCATTAAGAAAAACAAGTTAAAACAGTATATATTTTTTTGTGAAAAATGACTCTTTTAAATCATGCAAATCAGCACATCATGACAGATCTGAAATCAAAGTACTATGCACTTAAAAATTGATATCAATTCATAAAAAAATGGAAAAAATATGAAACCAGTGCCATTTTTTAGAATACTTTCATGTCTAAAAAGTTTATGTTAAGTGGATTTTCTGATTATGGCCATAAGGCCTTTGTCTAGAGACTTTCCGATGGAGGATTGCATTACATCCGAGAAAAATAGCAATGTCAAAGACAAATTTTTTGATATATTTCCCCAATTCCAAATGGAACGAAATTTTTAGGGTAGTCTTATATCATATCAGAGAGACTCCCATAAAATTTTGGGCTTCAAAAGCTTTGAAAAAATACATATGATGTACGTCCTAAGTTTGAACCCTAAATCTGGAATTTTCAGATCAGAAAATCACTTTATGAAATTTACAAAAAACATCGAACATCATTGTATATCAATAAAAAATTCATCATTGAATAGCTTAGACAAATTATCATTCATGAAAAATGTTAGACATAGGCATCCTAACATTAACAAGCATGTAATAGAGCATTCATGATTGAGATTTCATGAAAATTAGCCTTTTTCAAGCAAAATTGGCATTCGGGCATTATAACGACCTCTAAATTTGTTTAGAGTACTAACCTTGGGCTCAAATCGAGCGAAACCGTTGATGAAGGGTGATTGGGGGTTGTATCAATCCCCTTTGAATGTGAATCCTCCTTCTCCTCTCTTCTGCTTCTTTCTCTCTTTTCTTCTTCTCTTTTCTTTCTTTTCTCTTTTCTCTCTCTTTCTTTCTTCCTCTCTCACGTTTTCTCTCTCTCACTCACGTTTCTCTCTCTCACCCACGTTCCCCTCTCTCTCTGATCTGGAAAAAAGGATCCTCCCCTTGCCTATTTATAATTTTTCACTCATTTTCTAGAAGATCCTTTTTTCTAAAAAATATTTTTTTTTCCTTTTTCTTTCCTTCCTTTTTTTCTTTCTTTCTTTCTCCTCTCTCTCTCTTTCACGTTTTCTTTCTAGAAAACGTGAAGGGGAATCTTTTTCCCCCTTTTTTCTTTTCTTTTTTTTCTTTTATTCCTCTCTCTTTCCTTTTTTCTTCTCAAGATCATTTGGATTATCTCAAAACCCTAAATCCCCTTCTCTTTCACGTTTTCTCTCTCCCCTCTTTCCTTTTTCTTCTCAAAATCTTTTTGGATTATCTCAAAACCCTAAATCCCCTTCTCTTCCACGTTTTTTCTCTCCCCTCTTTCCATTTTTTTCTCAAAAATCTTTTGAATTATCTCAAAACCCTAAATCCCCTTCTCTTTCACGTTTTCTCTCTCCCCCTATTTCCTTTTTTTTCTCAAAATCTTTTGGATTATCTCAAAACCCTAAATCCCCTTCTCTTCCACGTTTTTTCTCTCCCCTCTTTCCATTTTTTTCTCAAAAATCTTTTGGATTATCTCCAAAACCAAAATCCCCCTTCACTTTCACGTTTCTCTCTCCCCTCTTTCCTTTTTCTTCTCAAAATCTTTTGGATTATCATTTACATATAATAATATATATTATATACATATATACACATATATTTAATAACATACATACATATATATATATATATATATATATATATATATATATATATATATATATATAGTATATAATATATATAATATATATAAATACTATGCACATGAATGAACTGGTTCGAAACGGGTTGAGACTGACATAGGTTGACTGAGTTAAACTGATATGGGTTGAGCTAGGTTGGACCAAAACCGGCTTGAACCGAGTTGACTGGATTAATTGGAATTAACCGGGTTTTCTCTCCTTGTCATTTCATGGGACATTTCCGCTGTCATCCCGCATGGAATTTTCCGATGGCCTCTATTCCAAATTTTTTTGCGTTTATTTTGTAGAACATTAAAAATGAGGAATATAGGAACTGGAATCACCTGAATCCGATGTAGAACGGAAAATATATGCAGCTTTGAAGTTCTGACGATAATTTTGCATGCAAGCTTGCATGGGACCCACTGGTGACTTCTACCTGGGATTTTTTACGTCCATTTTGTAGAACATCATGAATGAAGAATAATGGTCTTGGGATCATCTGAATTCGATGTCGGATGATTAAGATATGATGATTTGAAATTCAAACGATCCGACTTAGGATAATTTGCACGAAGGCCCCTGGGATTATTTATAATAACTTCATAAACCTCCCTTATATGTATCATCCGACTAAAATGGTCATATCTTCTTCATTTGATATCAGAATTGAGCAATTCTGGTCTCATTTCGAAGATAATTCTATGACCTATGCATCCATGTAAAATTATAACCCATGACCTTGCTGTGGACCCATTGAAAACTTCCTCAAATTCACAGACCCATTGAAAACTTCCTCAAATTCGCAATCAAAAATCCAAACTTTCGATCATCTTTCTCCTTTTGTTGTCCACACGCCCGCAGGGCTTTGTTTAGCTGGGATGGCAAAAATGGGGTGCTTACATAGTCATCCACAGTGTAACTTGCATCAACATCTAAAACAATGTACGTACAAAGGGTGAGCTCACAACTTAGCTCAGTAAGACAATCAGACAGTTTCACAATATTATGCATGAGTAACAATCATTTTATGTTGTGGTCTGGTTTTAAGTTTGCAATGTGCTATAGAAAGGTTTGGTGGCCCCCGCACCTCTATACACGAATGTGTGGCACCTCATGGTTCACACCCCCATTGGCCCACATGCACCCATCATGGAATAGAGATAGAGCTAAGATACCCACGTACCTCCCCTGATACTCTACCCATACCAGTACCTAAGCCCCTATTGGCCAGGGCTCGCAAACTGGGCTCGCAACTAACCAATCCTATATGTCATCAATGTACGCTCTATCCCAGTACAGCCGTCTACGGCATAGAGATAGAGCTAAGGCATTCCCACACCTCCCCTGATGCCCTATCCGCAACTAACTCATTAGGATAGAAACAATACGCAGGTAGACCCTGTCCCAACATAACTCCCTACGGCATAGAGATAGAGCTAAAGCATCATGGACAAGCCAGCGTCGACTCGGAGACCATAGTACCACATAACAGTGGCCGGGACAACATCAATATCGGAGACCACCGTACCACGACCTTCCCCTGATGCCCCACCCGTACCAAGCATGTTAAGACAGAATACTACAAAAATGTGCTAATGTGAAGAGCGATCCCAGGCCCATGCCCCACTCCACACACTAACGAAAACATCCACATGCATAACAATCACATCCTATCCATGCATGAACAATAATAATAATTGAAAGTAAAGGATGACATGTGAATATGCACAAACATCACATCATATATATTCAGGTAATTAACAACAACTTACTGTCCATTAATTATTAGGTTTAGGTCAGATTCCCTTACCTGACGCTCGTTTGTTAGCTTGCTCCACGTCGCAAGATCCAAACGGGAAGTCACAAAGTCCTACAATATTATTAGGGTTTCATTAAAATATTTTTCTTAGGGTTTCATGTTGGTCGAAAACCAACAAAGTTACAAAAATACACTCATAGAGTTGACCGGTGGCATGTACCGGTCGCAGCTCTGTGAGAAAGACTGGTGACCGGTATGGTCAGCCGGTCCCCATAGACCAGCCTCCCGAGGGATACCGGTGGCAACATACCGGTCGCACCATGTGCAACCGGTATAATCGACCGGTATGTCTCCGGAAGACCATACATGGGTTTTCGACTGCCGTCGATCATCCTCCATGGATTTCCAAGGTTTCTCCTATCCATTATAAGTCTAAACTTGGAGTTAGAGTTATCCCCAACTCATTCAAGTCTCGTTTCGATGAATATCATCTCGAAACTCGAATCTAGGGTTTGACGGCAACTTAGGGTTTATTGGCCAATTTAGGGTTTTAGATCAATACCTACTTTGCATGGTATTGATCCACCCACACAACTAACATAGGATAAGAAGAATAGTTAAAACACTTACCGTGCGAGCTTCGTCGAACGGTAATGGCGGCACCTTCTTCTTCTTCCTAGGAAACTTCTAGGATTCGAAATCAGGAAAATGGGACCCGCAGAGACCAATTTCCAGATTCTCGCACTTAGCTACGCAAGCCATACCGGTCGACCGGTACCAAGACCGGTACCATCGACCGGTCAACATAAAATGATGACTATTTGGTCGTCTTTGGTCCGATTTCATACCTGTTTGTCATCCGCTCGTCCCATCTGGCCCGGTGATGATCGGAAGACCTGTCATGACACAAAACCAAGGTTTAGACCGGGTTTACGGAATGCGGGTCTTATAGTCAAACTGACCAAAAACGGTAGAGTAGCACTGTAGCAACTCAGAGAGGAGAGACGAGTCGAAACGGAGGGGGAATAGTGAGAAATGACCCAGAATCGGATCTTAAAAATCTGATTTTTGGTCCGAGGGTCGGACAATTCAACTGGAACAATCGACCCTCGAATCGACCCTCGAATCGACCCTCCCATCGACCCTCGGCTCTCGGGAACCTGACAGAAAACTAAGGGTCGGAATTGAGGGTCGGACACCCATCGACCCTCGCATCGACCCTCAACTCTCGGGAATCTATTAGAAAACTAAGGGTCGGACACCGAGGGTCAGATACCCATCGACCCTCCACTCGACCCTCAGCTCTCGGGAAGAACAGGTCATTCCCAGGGTCGAAAACTAAGGGTCGCACATACCAGCAACCCTCACCATCGACCCTGCATAGAAAAGACTGCATTTTTTTTATAAAATGAGCTAGAATTGGAATTGATTATTGGTTAGCGTGCCTACATGAAATATAAATGACTTCTCACCTATTTTGATGATTTTCAGGCACCACCAATCACAGAAAAGAATTATGTCTGGACATAGGGTGACCCGACAGACCCGAAACGCAATCCCACCACCACCACCAGTGGAGGAGACTAGTCAAGAGAATAACTACGCACCGGGGAATCTAGAACCGGTAAACCCTACAAATTTGCCACCTCCACCACCAGAGCTAGCAACAGTGGTGATGAATCTGGCACAGCAGCTGCAGCAGATGCAACACGCACAGGCTCAGATGCAGGTTACCATGGGAATTATATTCCAAGCCACTCAGACTGCACCCATGCACACCTGACAAGCTAGTGCAGCCCCGGTGGGTAACCACCCAGCTCATCAAACACCTCAATAACCGGCTACACCGATTCCAGTGCAGGTACCGGAAGCAGCTCAAGGGAATTACCAGTATCCACCCTATATGTTTGGGGCAAACCCCCAAAATCAGCTGGATCATTCCCGTCTAGTGGAGAGATTTTTGAAGATGAAACCCAGAGAATTCAACGGCAAGCCGTCTGATCCATTGTGGCTAGCACACTGGATAGATGAGATGGAGAGAAACTTCCTCATGATGACCGTTACAGAGGAAGAGAAAGTACTATGCGCCACCTTCATGCTCAAGGGCGACGCACACCATTGGTGGAAATCCACGAAGACATATTTACTGACCAAGCACGCCCTACTGACATGGGCTATATATAAAGAAGCATTCTTCGAGAAATATTTTCCACGAAGCTTCAGAGATTCGATGGAGAAGGAGTTCCTGAGTCTTTACCAGGGACAGATGTCAGTGGATGCGTACCAACAACGTTATGAAGAGTTGTTTTTCTTCGCACCACTGAGTATGCAAGAAGAAGAAACCAAAACCCGTAGGTTCGTCACGGGACTGAGAGGAAGCATCAGAGAACATGTTCTGGGCTTAGAGAAGACAATATATAATAAAGCTGTCCAGATTGCTCGAGTGATTAAATCGAGCCAAAAGGAGAGCTATTTTACTCAGAACAAAGGCATCAAGAGATCAGCCGGAAACTCCTACAACGGAGGCAATAACAGGACGTATAAGCCTTTCCGTCCTCAGAACTTTACTACTGCACCCAAGACCACTTCAGCAGTGCAACCTCAGTCAAAGCCAAACTCTGAAGTCCTTAAGTGTTTTAATTGCAACCAACCCGGGCATATGGCAAGGGAGTGCCCAAAGCCCAAGAAGCAGTTACATCAAGGACGGGTATATGCCGTTACATCAGAGGATGCTGCCGCATCACCCGATGTGGTCACAGGTATGACTGAAACTTTTAAAGTTATGAATACATTGAATGAGCATGTAGACTAAGTAAAGATAAATCACAGGTATTGTACCTATAAATGGCGTACCCGCCAGAGTACTCTTCGATTCCGGAGCTACTCATTCATTTATATCTGTGTCATTTGGAAAGAAGACAAAATTACCCATCAAAACATTAGACTATAAATTACTTGTACGGTCACCGATGGGGTTAGAAGTGGAACTAGAGAAGGGTTATGGATCGTGTCCAGTTCTCATTGGAGAGCAGACCTTAGATGCAACCTTGATACAACTTGAGATGGCAGACTTTGATGTCATCCTGGGAATGGACTGGTTAGCTCGGCATTCTGCAAATTTGTTATGCGCCGAAAAGAAACTAACATTCAAAGACAAAGAAGGGGCAGAATTCAGTTTCTCGGGAACCAAACTTCCCCGGAGACGCAAGCTCATACTTTCAGCACTAAAGGCTAAGAAGTGCCTTGAGAAGGGGGCAATCGGGTATCTAGTATCCGTGGTGGACCTAACCAAGGAAGTACCACGAATGGAAGACATTGATGTCGTGCGGGAGTACCCTGACGTATTTCCGGAGGAACTACCCAGATTACCACCCGATCGGGCCACGGAGTTTGTAATAGGCCTGATACCTGGAGCCGCACCTGTATCAAAAGCACCTTATAGAATGGCTCCTACGAAACTGAAGGAATTAAAAGTGCAACTACAAGAATTGCTGGACAAGGGTTATATTCGACCCAGTATATCTCCATGGGGGACACCGGTGTTGTTCGTAAAGAAGAAGGATGGTAGCGTTCAATTATGCATCGACTATCGGGAGTTGAATAAACTGACAATCAAGAATCGATATCCACTACCTCGTATCGATGACTTGTTCGATCAGTTACAAGGAGCAAGAGTATTTTCTAAGATCGATCTTCGATCAGGCTATCATCAACTGAAGATTAAAGAAGGGGATATTCCGAAGACAGCTTTCAGGACCAGATACGGACACTATGAATTTTTAGTGATGTCTTTCGGATTAATTAATGCACCGGCAACGTTCATGGAACTTATAAACCGAGTTTTCCATGATATGTTGGATACGTCGGTTATAATATTTATTGATGACATATTGGTATATTCCAAGGACAAGGAAACCCATATTAAGAACCTAAACGCAGCCCTACAACGCTTAAGGAAAGAGAAGCTATATGCCAAATTCTCAAAGTGCGAGTTTTGGCTAAATGAAGTCGCATTCCTAGGCCATGTAGTATCCGCTGAAGGAATCAAAGTGGACCCCAAAGAAGATCGAGGCTATTGTAAAGTGGGAAGCACCAAAGAGCGTTTCGGAAATCAGAAGTTTTCTGGGTCTAGCTGGTTATTATCGGAGATTCATAGAAGACTATTCTCGGATTGCCGTACCTCTCACCAGTTTGACCAAGAAGGGTGAAAAGTTTGTGTGGACGGATAAATGTGAGAAGAGCTTCCAGACACTGAAGACCAGATTGATATCTGCCCCGATTTTGACTATTCCCGTTCCAGGACAGACATTTACTTTATACACCGATGCATCGGGACTGGGACTAGGATGTGTGCTTATGCAAGGAGAGCAAGTAATTGCTTATGCTTCAAGACAGTTAAAGGTACATGAGAAAAATTACCCCACTCATGATCTGGAGCTAGCGGCAAGTGGTACATCTTTGTCAAGATATGGAGACATTACTTATACGGAGAGAAATTCCAGATTAAGTCGGACCATAAAAGTCTTACTTATTTATTTAATCAGAAGGAGTTGAATATGCGACAAAGAAGATGGCTGGAACTATTGAAAGACTATGATTGTGATATCCAGTATCATCCGGGAAAAGCGAACGTAGTAGCGGATGCATTAAGCAGAAAAACAATGATTAGATCTCAAGGAGAAGTGAACACGACTGCAGCAATGTGTACCAACGGAATAGTGTTCAATCACGGCAACGAGCAGTATGTGATAGATACAACGGATGAATCAGCCAACCAAGGGTTTATTCATCGGTTTTCGAATATGTTCGCGGCATTGAAGATTATACCGGATATAGTGGATGAAGTGAAGACAGCTATCAAAGCAGATCCTTATCTGAGAACAGTACAAGAAGATATTGAGAAAGGTAGGACGAGCCCTGAGTTCACCTTGGACGACGAGAAAGTACTGAAATACAAAGGAAGAATATGTGTACCTGAAACAGAAAGTATGGACATTAGAAACCGACTGATGAAAGAAGCCCATACCACCATCTATTCGGTACATCTTGGAAGTACAAAAATGTATCATGATCTAAAGAAATTATATTGGTGGAGGGGAATGAAAGCAGATGTAGCCAAGTTCGTGTCTCAATGCCTAAATTGTCAGAAAGTAAAGGCTGAACGACAAAGACCCGCAGGATTGTTACAGCCATTACCAGAACCAGCATGGAAATGGGACTGCATCACTATGGACTTCGTCACGGGACTACCATTGACTCCTCGAGTAGTTGACGCAGTTTGGGTGATTGTGGATCGTCTAACTAAAACAGCTCGCTTCATACCTATACGACCTCAATATACACTGGAAAGGTTAGGGAAGCTGTATGTGGATAATATTGTTCGATTACATGGTGTTCCAGAAAGTATTGTGTCGGATAGAGACCCACGATTTACTTCCAAATTTTGGGAAGGATTGCAAAAGGCTATGGGTACAACGTTGAAGTTCAGTACTGCATTCCACCCACAGACAGATGGACAGTCAGAGCGTACAATTCAGATTCTAGAAGATATGCTACGAGCATGTGTAATTGATTTCAAGGGATCATGGGATGAAAAGTTACCATTGATCGAGTTCGCTTACAATAACAGCTATCAGGCTACCATACAGATGTCACCTTATGAAGCACTGTATGGCAGGAAGTGCCGAACTCCCTTGTTTTGGAATAAAGTTGGAGAACGTAGTATTGTTGGACCAGAATTTGTTGAAGAGACTTGTCGAGTGGTCGACATCATCAAGGAAAGAGTGAGAACAGCTCAGAACCGTCAGAAGCAATACGCAGATACTCGACGCAGAGATCTGGAGTTCGCCGTAGGTGATAAAGTATTTTTGAAGGTATCGCCTATGCGAGGATTGAAGAGGTTCGGACAGAAAGGAAAACTAATTCCAAGATATGTCGGGCCATATGAAATTCTAGCTAAGCGTAGAAAAGTGGCTTATCAGTTAGCACTACCACCATCTATGTCAAGTGTGCATGACGTATTTCACATTTCCATATTGAAAAAGTATGTCAAAGACCCAATGCATGTTTTGACAGTGGATTTGCCAAAATTGACTGATGATTTGACGTTTGAAGTAACACCAACAGAAATCACTAGTCGAAAGGTTCAACGTCTACGCAATAGAGATATCTACTATGTTAAGGTCACATGGAAAAGTAGAGACATGGAAGAGATTACATGGGAAGAAGAGAATGCTATGCGAAAGCAATACCCTTACTTATTTGATTCAGAAGGTACGTACAATTTCGAGGACGAAATTTTTATAAGTTGGGGGGAGTTGTAAGACCCGTGTCAATCTAACCCGATTTTACCACCTTGAACCAGGTTTACCCATCATGGTCAAGTCAAATGGACCAAGGGCGTGAAGGAGATCGAGATCCCAGGTATCAAATTGACCCAAAAACACTTAAAATAGGGGAAGGGTCGCATACCCAGCTAAGCAGGGTCGGACCTCCCAAAACAGAGAGTCAGACCCTCAGTTTTGAAGGGAGGGTCGGACAGCTTAAGACCCTAGGGTCGACGGGATCATCGACCCTCCCATCGACCCTCGGTTTTTGCCGAATATAGAAATTAGGAAATTTCTATATTTTTTTATTGGGATTCTTTCCAAATCCCAATGGGACTTATTTTAGGATGTTCCTACTCTATTTAAAGGACGTCCCTAAGCCACTTTCACTCCTTTCACAACCCTAATCGAATGAGAGAAAGAGAGGAGAAGGAAAGAGGAAGAAGAAAGGGAAGGAAGAGAAATTAAGTCAAAAGAGAAGAGTTGCAGAGAAAGATTAATCTTCTCAGGTATGGATACTAATTCCATAAGTTTCTACAGACCTTAGGTTAGTTAATGTTGAGAGAGTGATCTTGGAGAAACCCAAAACCATCAAGCTATGGTTAGGTTTTCATGAAAACCATAGGAGAATGCATAAAAACTATTTAGATGGATTATACATGGCTTCAGACCATGGAATGAATGTAGAATGGGATGTAGGAGCAAGCCATAGGACCCCAAACACGAAGAATGACTAAAAAGTAGAAATTGGACCAAAGTGCACCAAGGGTCGCACCGAGGGTCGATGACCATCCAACCCTAGGTGTTCCTGACCATTGACCATCAGCATTCGGGAAGTCCAGAAAGAGGGGAGGGTCGATAGACCCATCGACCCTAGCATCGACCCTACCTTCGACCCTCAGTTAACAGAGTAGTTTTTAATTCTGAATAAATTCTAATTAAATTCTATTGATTTTGTTAGGTCTTCTAGCAATATAATAACATTATAAAGGTGATTTTAAAGCTTGGAAAAGTATCTATAGCAAGCTAAGGTGAGTAACCTTAACTCCAAACTAAATTGGTTAATAATAAACTATTTTCTATTTCTTGAGTCCTGTGCTATGCTTGATTCTATACGAATATGTTTGTAATGTGCATACAGCATGCCATCCAATATTTCTATTACTTGTTCATGCATATTTACTTTATTGTTTATAACATGATGATGATGATGATGATGATAAGAATAGGCATGTGCTTGTATGTGTGTGGTTGATGTGCTTGATGCGAGCGAGTATCAGGGGAGGTGTGATGAGAACGTCAATAAACATTAACCTTTGGCGGGTCTCAGCACTTTAGCTCTATCTCTAACTCAAGTCTTGTGCATTGGCATCGTCGTATCGCCATTACTTTAGCAGAACTATTATGTCGTAGAGTATCAGGGGAGGTGGTCTCGGTCCTTGTAGTCTCTGACTCTACTGGGGGGCCTTAGCTCTATCTCTATGGACATTCTGAGGGATGCTGGGTTGAGGACTTGGATACACTGTTTGGCATTAGGATTGGTTAGTTGCGAGCCCAGTTTGCAGCCCTCGCCAACAGGGGCATACGTGTTGGTATGGCACTATATAGCAATAAACGTAACCTTTGTTATATAATGTTCATGATTGGATGCATGTGAGTTGACGATAAACGTGATCTTCGGATAACGTCACACACTCGTGTATAGAGGCGGAGTCAATAAATACGACCTTTGGCTACCTAAACCTTTCTATAGCATACTGCAAACTTAAACCGGACCAAAGATATAAATTGATTTTTGCATGCATATGTATTGTTGCATTGTTTTGGCTACTCACTGAGCCGTGATGTGTGCTCACCCCTCGACGTCGAATATTTTTAGTTGATGATGCAGGTTATACCGTTGAAGACTATATGAATGCGTCTGCGTACAGGAACGTGGCAGCTATGGAAGCTGGAGCTGAAGATGATACACACGACTCCTCTTGCGAGTGCAACTCGTGTGTATTTGATTAGATATTTTATAGGTTTCTTTTATTGAATTTAATCAAGACTTGTATTTGTATTTAAATATTTATGTCTCAGTTGGAAACAGAATAATTTGCTATTAAATTATTGATATCATCTTAGTTCTCAGTTCATTTATTTATAAGATCTCCGCTATTGTGTATTTACTCTGATTATGATTACGGATGTGTGTAAGTTTGGATAATGCGGGGATAGCCTATTTGAGATCCTGGTTAAACCGTTGGTTATTTAGCGGTTCATCACATCATTCTGAATAAACCAAAATTGGGGTGTGATAATTCAGGTCCTAGTTTCAATGGACGGAGAAGAACTAGCCATGCTAGTAGGAGGCAGATATGCCGTTAATGCAATCGTTTTTGGAGCTGCCGATCTTCCTCAAGGAGGTAAGAATCATATACAGGCTTTACATATTACCATTGAATGTCGGGGCAAAAGCATTTTCTAAGTCCTGGTTGATAATGGGTCAGCCTTGAATGTATTCCCTTTTCGTACCTTCAAGCATCTAGGCTTCAGCGAGTCAGAGTTGAAACCTTCAGATATGACCATCAAGGCGTATGACAATACCAGAAGAGCTATATTGGGTGTCTTCACAGTACCAATTCAAGTAGGACCGGCTGAATTTGAAACAGAGTTCCAAGTCATTGATATTTCTGCCTCATTCAGCATGCTTCGGGTAGGCCTTGGATCCATCGGCCAATGCAAGTGGCATCTACTTTGTACAAGATTAGATTCAAGATTTTCCACGAGGGTACCATTCGTGACAATACACGCGGACTCTACAGCCAAAAATCCTAAAAAGGGAAAATTTTGGGCAAGGGAAAGAAAAAGGAAGAATCACAAGGAGATACTAGGTTGGATATCTGTAAGACCCGTGTCAAACTAACCCGGTCTTACCACCTTGAACCAGGTTTACCCATCATGGTCGAGTCAAGTGGACCAAGGGCGTGATGGAGATCGAGATCCCAGGTATAAAATCGACCCAAAAACACTTAATTTTAGGGGAGGGTCGCATACCCAGCCAAGTAGGGTCGGACCTCCCAAAATAGAAATGTCGACCCTCGAATTTGAAGGGAGGGTCGACAGCTTAAGACCCTAGGGTCGACGGGATCATCGACCCTCCCATCGACCCTTGGTTTCGACGAAATATAGAAATTAGGAAATTTCTATATTTTTCGATTGGGATTCTTTCCAAATCTCAATGGGACTTATTTAGGATGTTCCTAGTCTATTTAAAGGACGTCCCTAAGCCACTTTCACTCCTTTCACAACCCTAATTGAATTGAGAGAAAGAGAGGAGAAGGAAAAGAGGAAGAAAGGGGACAAGGAGGAAGACTTAGCAAAAAGGAGAAGAGTTACAGAGAAAGATTAATCTTCTCGTGCATGGATACTAATTCCATGAGTTTCTACAGACCTTAGGGTAGATATGGATGAGAATGTAGGATTTCGGAGAAACCCAAACCATCCATCCATGGTTAGGTTTTCATGGAAAACCATAGGAGGATGCACGAAAACTATTTAGATGGATTATACATGGTTCTAGACCATGGAATGACTGTTGAATGAATGTAGGAAGCAAGCCATAGGACCCCAAACACGAAGAGTGGATTTAAAAGTGGAAATTGGACCAGAGTGCACCGAGGGTCGCACCGAGGGTCGATAGACCATCCGACCCTAGGTGTTTCGACCATCGACCCTCGCATTCGGGAAGTTCGAAAGAGGGGAGGGTCGATAGACCCATCGACCCTAGCACGACCCTAGCATCGACCCTCGCTGACGTAATGGTTTTAAATTCTGAATTAATTCTAATTAAATTCTATCGACTTTGTTAGGTTTGTTTGCTAGTAAAATAATAACGTTATAACGGTGATTCTAAAGCTTGGAAAAGTATCTTTAGCAAGCTAAGGTGAGGAACCTTAACTCCAAACTAAATTGGTTAATAATAAACTGTTTTCTATTTCTTGAGTCCTATGGTATGTTTGATTCTATGCGAATATGTTTGTAATGTGCATACAACGATGCCATCCAATATTTCTATTACTTGTTCATGCATATTTACTTTATTGTTTATAACATGATGATGATGATGATGATAGGAATAGGCATGTGCTTGTATGTGTGTGGTTGATGTACTTGATGCGAGCGAGTATCAGGGGAGGTGTGATGAGAACGTCAATAAACGTTAACCTTTGGCGGGTCTCAGCACTTTAGCTCTATCTCTAACTCAAGTCTTGTGCATTGACATCGTCGTATCGCCATTACCTTAGCGGAACTATTATGTCGTAGAGTATCAGGGGAGGTGGTCTCGGTCCTTGTAGTCTCTGACTCTACCGGGGGGCCTTAGCTCTATCTCTATGGGCATTCTGAGGGATGCTGGGGTGTGGCCTTGGATACACTGTTTGGCATTAGGATTGGTTAGTAGCGAGCCCAGTTTGTAAGCCCTCGCTAATAGGGGCTTACGTGTTGGTATAGCATTATATAGCAATAAACGTTAACCTTTGTTGTATAATGTTATGGTAGGGTGGATGGGGACGACGATAAACGTTAACCTTCGGGCGGGCTTCCACACCCTGTGTATAGAGGCGGTGTCAATAAACGTTAACCTTTGACCACCCAACCTTTCTATTGCATGTTGCAAACTATAAACCAGACCAAAGATATAAATTGATTTTTGCATGCATATGTATTGTTGCATTGTTTTGGCTACTCACTGAGCCGTGTTGTGTGCTCACCCCTCGACGTCAAATATTTTTAGTTGATGATGCAGAGTTACACAAATAAGATTATATGAACGCGTCAGCGTGCCGGAATATAGCAGCAATGGAAGCCGGAGTTGAAGATGATACACACGACTCCTCTTGCGAGTGCAACTCATGTGTATTTGATTAGATATTTTTATAGGTTTCTTTATTTGGATTTATGAAAGACTTGTATTGATATTTACTCATGTCTTAGTTGAAAACAGAATAATTTTCTATTAAATTATTAATATCATCTTAGTTCTCGGTTCATTTATTTATAAAGATTTCCGCTATTGTGTATTTACTCGATTATGATTGTGGATGCGTGGGAGTTTGGATAACGCGGGGATAGCCTATTCGAGATCCCGGTTGAACCGTTGGTTATTTAACGGTTCATCACACCATTCTGAACAGACCAAAATTGGGGTGTGACAACTTGGTATCGAGCTCCTCGGGGCTTTGCCCGCCGAACCGACACACATTCAAGACCATTGTGAACCGAGATAGGATAAATTAAAAGCTTTAATACAAACACACCGTAAAGCACAAGTGATGATTGAAACCAAATTAAAAAGAGAATAATGCATCTATTAAAGGGAAAAACAAGTTACATACAATGAGTAAGAGAAACAAAACGTATATACATCGCTAAAGCGGAGTACGGTCCACAACCCGACACAGTTACTCAGTAGTACAAGAAAAAGTAAAGTACAATCGAGAAGCTGGAGGCGAAGGAGGAGGCGGTGCCTCACGGTCTCGGTCATAGTCCTCGGCATAGACCCTAGTCAACCGGGCCACCTGGGTCCGGGTCGTCCGGAGACTAGCTGTGAGACCGGCAATCCTCCCGATCGGTCGCACGCTGCACCTCTAGGAGCTCTCCCATCCGCGCGTCGATGCGCGTGCCGAGCAGCCAACAGCTCATCCATCCTCGGATCAGATCTACGCTGAGCATCCCCGATCTCCCGCAAAGATCTCCATCATGGCCGAAGGTGGAAGTGAAGGATCAGCCGAATGGGAAGGACCAGCCTCGGTGCGGGAGCCACCGCAGAAGATGTACCAACTCCAGCCGCATGCGTGGGTGATGGCGGTGGTATCGCATCGACATCCATATACATGCGATCGTCATCGTCGACCGGATCCCCACGAGCCCTAGCAAGCAGCCTCGAGCACCGCCATCTCGACCCGAGTGTGAGGGCGCACCATCGCGTTCCTCTCCTCATCGCTAACCTCCGCATCTCGCAGCCCCATCTTGCGGATAGCCTCCCAATCTAGAGGCGATGAGAAGGTCTTCTCCCGGATCTTCTCATCTACCGGATCCACCCCCGCACGGGTCACTAGCACTGTAATCATGCGCCCATAGGGTAGATTACCCCCTATGACCGGACAATGTGGCACTAATCATCGTCCGCATGATGATGTAAGGAAGGCGGACCGGCGGCGAGTGCAAATGCAGTAGATCAAGAACTCGGGTCAGCCGAGACACCCTCTCATAATGCCCACTCGCGGGATCAGATTATGCTGGATAATCTTGCGGAAGACCCGTGGAGCTGGACGCAAGTAGCAAGCTCTCATCCGCCATCTATCGGGACGGAGCAACCGGTTGTCGATCTCGCCCTCATCTCCATCTCAACAAACCGTGGCTCTCCGAAGCACAGGACACCATGGGGCCATCAAAGGGAATGCCCAACGGATCGGCCAGCTGCCGATAATCAAAGGAGATGTGCACCCCTTTGACGTAACTAGTGATGCGCAACTCCCGACCATGCCGACATCATTGTAATTCTCCACCACCCGAGATTACAATAGAACCGGCGCACCAAGTCGGACATGTGCATGCGTCGTATGTGATGACAGGAGCCACCCCATATCACCGAATGCTCCCTCCACATTGAACAAGGCTAGTTCAGCCAAGTTCACCATGCGACCCCTTCAACCTTCTTACGGGCATAGTCCGCGATCGCGTGCCTCGGCTTCATTCGAACGGAAGCGGTGGATCGCGCACTCTAGGCACCGACAATCACCGAAAGGAATTATGTCCGGCCGTAGAGTTACCCGACGTACTCAAATACAGTCCCACCACCACCACCGGTGGAGGAGACTAGTCAAGAGAATAACCATGCACGTGGTAATCCGGAACCAGCAGGCCCTACAAATTTGCCACCTCCACCACCGGAGCTAGCAACCGTGGTTATGAATCCGCACAACAGCTACAACAAATGCAACATGCACAAGCTCAAATGCAGGTTGCAATGGGAGTTATGTTTCAAGCCACTCGTGCTGCAACCATGCACACCGGGCAAGCTAGTGCAGCACCGGGGGTAATCACCCAGCTCAACAGACACCTCAACAACCGGCTGCACCAATTCCAGTGCAAGTCCCGTAAGCAGCCCAAGGGAACTATCGAGATCCACCCCCTATGTTTGGGGGCATACCAAAATCAACCGGATCACTCCCGACTAGTGGAGAGATTTTTGAAAATGAAACCGAGAGAATTCAATGGCAAGCCGTCTGATCCACTGTGGCCAGCACACTGGATAGACGAAATGGAAAGGAACTTCCTTATGATGACTATTACCGAGGAAGAGAAAGTACTATGCGCCACCTTCATGCTCAAAGGCGACGCACACCATTGGTGGAAATCTACAAAGACGTATTTATTGACCAAGCACGCCCTACTGACATGGGCTATATATAAAGAAGCATTCTTCGAGAAGTATTTCCCAAGAAGCTTCAGAGATTCAATGGAGAAGGAATTTCTGAGTCTGTACCAGGGGCAGATGTCCGTAGACTCGTATCAACAGCGCTACGAAGAACTATTTTTCTTCGCACCGGCTAGTATGCAAGAAGAAGATACAAAAACCCGTAGGTTTGTCGCGGGACTAAGAGGAAGCATAAGAGAAAATGTTCTGGGCTTAGAGAAGAAAATCTACAACGAAGCTGTCCAGATTGCTCGAGTAATCGAATCGAGCCGAAAAGAGAGTTATTTCACCAAAACAAAGGCATCAAAAGGCCAGCCGGGAATTCCTACAACGGAGGCAATAATAGGACGTATAAACCTTTTCGTCCTCGAATTTTGCTACGCACCAAAGTCTACTTCCGCAGCTCAACCACAGCCAAAGCCAAATTCGAAGCCCCGAAGTGTTATAACTACAACCAACCAGGGCATATGGCAAGAGAATGCCCAAAACCCAAGAAGCGCTTACATCAAGGATGGGTATATGCCGTTACATCGAGGATGCAGCCGCATCGCCCGATGTGGTCACGTGTATGACCTAAACTTTTAAGATTATAATTTCATTGATTGAGCATGTAGACTAAGTAAAAACGGATCACGTATTGTACCTATCAATGGCGTACCAGCCAGAGTACTCTTTGATTCAGGAGCTACGCATTCATTTATATCCGTGTCGTTTGGGAAGAAGACCAATTTACCCATCAAAACATTAGACTACAAGTTACTTGTACGGTCACCGATGGGATGTGGAATTAGAGAAAGGTTATGGGCCATGTCCAGTTCTCATTGGCGAGAAAACCATGGATGCAACTTTAATACAACTTGAGATGGCGGACTTCGATGTCATCTTTGGAATGGACTGGTTAGCTCGGCATTCGACAAATCTGTTATGCGCCGAGAAGAAGCTAACGTTCAAAGACAAAGAAGGAGCAGAATTCAGTTTCTGGGGAACCAAACTTCCCGTAAGACGCAAGCTCATACTCTCAGCATTAAAGGCTAAGAAGTGCCTTGAAAAAGGAGCCGCCGGATATCTAGTATCGCTGGTCGACCTAACCAAGGACGCGCCACGAATGGAAGATATTGACGCCGTGCGGGATTACCCGGATGTATTTCCGGAGGAACTACCCGGATTACCGCCCGACCGTGTCACGGAGTTCGTAATAGACCCGATACCGGGAGCCGCACCGTATCAAAAGCACCGTATAGAATGGCTCCTACCGAACCCGAAGGAATTAAAAGTGCAATTACAAGAACTGCTGGATAAGGGTTATATTAGACCCGAGATATCTCCATGGGGGAGCACCGGTGTTGTTCGTAAAGAAGAAGGATGGTAGTGTTCGATTATGTATCGACTATCGAGAGTTGAATAAGCCGACAATCAAGAATCGATATCCACTACCCAGATCGATGACTTGTTCGATCGCTACAAGGAGCGAAGGTATTTTCAAAGGTCGATCTTCGATCGCTATCATCGACTGAAGATTAAAGAAGGTGACATTCCAAGACAGCTTTCGGGACAAGATACGGACATTATGAGTTCTTAGTGATGTCCTTCGGATTAACTAATGCACCGGCAACATTCATGGAACTTATGAACCGAAGTTTTCCACGATATGTTGGATACGCCGGTTATAGTATTTATTGATGACATATTGGTATACTTCCAAGGACAAGGAAACCCATGTCAAGAACCTAAACGCAGCCCTACAACGTTTAAGGAAAGAGAAGTTATACGCCAAATTTTCGAAGTGTGAGTTTTGGCTATGAAGTCGCCTTTCTAGGCCATGTAGTATCCGCAAAGGAATCAAAGTGGACCCCAAGAAGATCGAGGCTATTGTGAAGTGGGAAGCACCAAAGAGTGTTTTAAAATTAGAAGTTTTCCGGGTCTAGCTGGATATTATCGGAGATTCGTAGAAGACTATTCTCGGATTGCCGTACCTCTCACCGCTTGACCAAGAAAGGAGAAAAATTTGTATGGACGGATAAGTGTGAAAAGAGTTTTCAAACACTAAAGACCAGATTGATATCCGCCCCAATTTTGACCATTCCCGCCCAGACGACATTTACCTTATACACCGATGCATCGGGATTGGGACTAGGATGTGTGCTTATGCAAGGAGAGCAAGTAATTGCGTATGCCTCGAGACGCTTGAAGGTACATGAGAAAAAATTACCCCACTCATGATTTGGAGTTAGCGGCGAGTAGTCATGCTGTCAAGATATGGAGACATTACCTATACGGAGAGAAATTCCAAATTAAGTCGGACCATAAAAGTCTCACTTATTTATTTAATCGAAGGAGTTGAATATGAGACAAAGAAGATGGTTGGAACTATTGAAAGACTATGATTGTGATATCCAAGATCATCCGGGAAAAGCGAACGTAGTAGCGGATGCATTGAGCATAAAAGCAATGATAAAATCTCAAGGAGAAGCTAGCACAACTGCAGCAATGTGTACTACCGGAATGGTATTCAATCACGGAAACGAGCAGTGTGTGATAGATACAACGGATGGATCAGCCAACCAAGGGTTTATTCATCGGTTTTCGAATATGTTCGCGGCATTGAAGATTATACCGGATATAGTGGATGAAGTGAAGACAAATTATCAAAGCAGATCCTTATCCGAGAACAGGACAAGATGATATTGAGAAAGGTAGGACTAACCCCCGAGTTCACCTTGGATGACGAGAAAGTACTGAAATACAAAGGAAGAATATGTGTACCAAACAGAAAATATGGACATTAGACACCGACTGATGAAGGAAGCCCATACCACCATCTATTCGATACATCCTGGAAGCACAAAAATGTATCATGATCTAAAGAAACTATATTGGTGGAGGGGAATGAAAGCAGATGTAGCCAAGTTCGTGTCTCAATGCCTAAATTTTCAGAAAGTAAAATGGGACGACAACGACCCGCAGGACAGTATAGCCATTACCGGAACCAGCATGGAAAGGGGACCGCATCACTATGGACTTCGTCACGGACTACCATTGACTCCTCGAGTAGTTGACGCAGTTTGGGGTGATTGTGGACCGTCTGACTAAGACAGCTCGCTTCATACCGATACGACCCCAGTATACACTGGAAAGGTTAGCAAAGTTGTATGTGGATAATATTGTTCGGTTACATGGTGTTCCAGAAAGCATTGTGTCCGATAGAGATCCACGATTTACTTCCAAATTTTGGGAAGGACTGCAAAAGGCTATGGGTACAACATTGAAGTTCGATCGCATTCCACCCACGGACGCACGGACAAATGAGCGCACAATCCAGATCCTAGAAGATATGCTACGAGCATGTGTGATTGATTTCAAAGGATCATGGGACGAAAAGTTACCATTGATCGAAGTTCGCTTACAATAACAGATTATCGGGCTACTATACGTATGTCACCTTATGAAGCAATCGTATGGCAGGAAGTGTCGAACTCCCTTGTTTTGGAATGAAGTTGGAGAACGCAGTATTGTTGGACCCGAATTTGTGGAAGAGACTTGTCGAGTGGTCGACATCATCAAGGAAAGAGTGAAAACAGCTCAGAACCGTCAGAAGCAATATGCAGATACTCGACGAAGAGATCTAGAGTTCGCCGTAGGTGATAAAGTATTTTTGAAAGTATCGCCTATGAGAGGATTGAAGAGATTCGACGAAAAGGAAAATTTAGTCCAAGATATGTCGGACCATACAAAATTCTAGCTAAGCGTGGAAATGTAGCTTATCAGTTGGCATTACCACCATCTATGTCAAGTGTGCACGACGTATTTCATATTTCTCTATTTAAGAAGTATGTCAAGGATTCGACGCACGTGTTGACAATAGATTTGCCAGAATTGACTGATGATTTGACATTCGAAGTAACACCAACAGAAATCACCAGTCGAAAGGTTCAACGTCTACGCAATAGAGATATCTACTATGTTAAAATCACATGGAAAAGTAGAGACATGGAAGAAGTTACATGGGAAGAAGAGAATGCTATGCGAAAGCAATACCCTCACTTGTTTGATTCAGAAGGTACGTACAATTTCGAGGACAAAATTTTTATAAGTTGGGGGGAGTTGTAAGACCCGTGTCAAACTAACCCGGTCTTACCACCTTGAACCAGGTTTACCCATCATGGTCGAGTCAAGTGGACCAAGGGCGTGATGGAGATTGAGATCCCAGGTATAAAATCGACCCAAAACACTTAATTTTAGGGGAGGGTCGCATACCCAGCCAAGTAGGGTTGGACCTCCCAAAATAGAATGTCAGACCCTCAGATTTGAAGGGAGGGTCGGACAGCTTAAGACCCTAGGGTCGACGGGATCATCGACCCTCCCATCGACCCTCGGTTTCTGACGAATATAGAAATTAGGAAATTTCTATATTTTTCGATTGGGATTCTTTCCAAATCTCAATGGGACTTATTTAGGATGTTCCTAGTCTATTTAAAGGACGTCCCTAAACCACTTTCACTCCTTTCACAACCCTAATTGAATTGAAAGAAAGAGAGAAGAAGGAAAAGAGGAAGAAAGGAGACAAGGAGGAAGACTTAGCAAAAAGGAGAAGAGTTACAGAGAAAGATTAATCTTCTCAGGTATGGATACTAATTCCATGAGTTTCTACAGACCTTAGGTTAGATATGGTTGAGTGTAGGATTTCGGAGAAACCCAAACCATCCATCCATGGTTAGGTTTTCATGGAAAACCATAGGAGGATGCACGAAAACTATTTAGATGGATTATACATGGTTCTAGACCATGGAATGACTGTTGAATTAATGTAGGAAGCAAGCCATAGGACCCCAAACACGAAGAGTGGATTTAAAAGTAGAAAATGGACCAGAGTGCATCGAGGGTTGCACCGAGGGTCGATAGACCATCCGACCCTAGGTGTTTCTGACCATCGACCCTCAGCATTCGGGAAGTTCGAGAAGAGGGAGGGTCGATAGACCCATCGACCCTAGCATCGACCCTCGCATCGACCCTCGCTGACAGAATGGTTTTAAATTCTGAATTAATTCTAATTAAATTCTATCGACTTGGTTAGGTTTGCTAGCAATATAATAACGTTATAACGGTGATTCTAAAGCTTGGAAAAGTATCTTATAACAACCTAAGGTGAGGAATCTTAACTCCAAACTAAATTGGTTAATAATAAACTGTTTTCTATTTCTTGAGTCCTATGCTATGTTTGATTCTATGCGAATATGTTGTAATGTGCATACAGCATGCCATCCAATATTTCTATTACTTGTTCATGCATATTTACTTTATTGTTTATAACATGATGATGATGATGATGATATTAATAGGCATGTGCTTGTATCTGTGTGGTTGATGTACGTGATGCGAGCGAGTATCAGGGGAGGTGTGATGAGAACGTCAATAAACGTTAACCTTTGACGGGTCTCAGCACTTTAGCTCTATCTCTAACTCAAGTCTTGTGCATTGACATCGTCGTATCGCCATTACCTTAGCGGAACTATTATGTCGTAGAGTATTGGGGAGGTGGTCTCGGTCCTTGTAGTCTCGACTCTACCGGGGGCCTTAGCTCTATCTCTATGGGCATTCCGAGGGATGCTGGGGTGAGGCCTTGGATACACTTGTTTGGCATTAGGATTGGTTAGTAGCGAGCCCAGTTTGCAAGCCCTCGCTAACAGGGGCTTACGTGTTGGTATAGCATTATATAGCAATAAACGTTAACCTTTGTTGTATAATGTTATGGTAGGGTGGATGGGGACGACGATAAACGTTAACCTTCGGGCGGGCTTCCACACCCTGTGTATAGAGGCGGTGTCAATAAACGTTAATCTTTGACCACCCAACCTTTCTATTGCACGTTGCAAACTATAAACCAGACCAAAGATATAAATTGATTTTTGCATGCATATGTATTGTTGCATTGTTTTGGCTACTCACTGAGCCGTGTTGTGTGCTCACCCCTCGACGTCGAATATTTTTAGTTGATGATGCAGGTTACACAGTTGAAGATTATATGAACGCGTCTGCATACGGGAATATAGCAGCAATGGACGCTGGAGTTGAAGATGATACACACGACTCCTCTTGCGAGTGCAACTTGTGTGTATTTGATTAGATATTTTTATAGGTTTCATTATTTGGATTTATTAAAGACTTGTATTGATATTTACTTATGTCCTGGTTGATACAGAATAATTTTCTATTAAATTATTAATATCATCTTAGTTCTCAGTTCATTTATTTATAAGATTTTCGCTATTATGTATTTACTCTTATTATGATTGTGGATGCGTGTAAGTTTGGATAACGCGGGGATAGCCTATTTGAGATCCTGGTTGAACCGTTGGTTATTTAGCGGTTCATCACACCATTCTGGTTAGACCAAAATTGGGGTGTGACAATATCTCTCTCGGAGGGTTCCAGGTTGACAATATCCTAGCCACTACTGAGCCAGATCCTACAGGTACGCATCTGCCTTTTTTATTTCGTCAATTACTTAACATGCTCTACTTTCCAGGTATGGGCCTTGGTTCCCACCAACATGGTGATGTTACTTTCTTATCTCTATTGGTCAATGAGTATAGAATTGGACTGGGGTATACCCCCACCGAAGGGGATCTGAAAGTAATCAAGCAAAAGCAGAGGGGAGCTGACGAAAGACTTCAAAAGCTCAAGAGGATGAAATACAAGTATAGTAGTCAGTATGGTAGCAGCACAATAAGAGCATCAGACAGAGCTAGTAGAGATTGGCAACCCCAAAGGATGGATTGTCACACCCCAATTATGGACTAACCAAAATGGTGTGATGAACCATCAATAAACCAACGGTTTAACCAGGATCTCAAAATAGGCTATCCCACAGATGATAAACCAAAACGCATTCCACATTAATCAGAGGTAATAAAGTAAATAGCGAAAGTCTTACAAATAATGAACTGAGGTCTAATCATGATAAATAATTAATATTCCATTTATTTCCAAGTAACCAAAACATAACTTAATACATATTACAATATCCAAATACGAAAACTAAATACTAAACGTATCCACCATTGAAACGCTCGCTTAACGAACCATGTTCGTTCTCCACAGCTTGCTCATTCATAACCTCCACCCATTCATATGTTGGCGTGTAGACAAAATCTTTAATCATAGTACCTGCAACATCAGAAACTAAAAAGAATTACGCGCGCGAGGGTCAGCTCTCCAACTTGAGCTCAGTGAGTAAACAAAACAATGCAACAATACGTATGCATGCAGTCAATTCATATCTTTAGTCTGGTTTATAGTTTGCAATGCACAATAGAAAGGTTGGGTGGTCAAAGGTTAACGTTTATTGACCCCGCCTCTATACACAGGGTGTGGAAGTCCGCCCGAAGGTTAACGTTTATCATCGTCCCCATCCACCCTAATCATGAACATTATATAACAAAGGTTAACGTTTATTGCTATATAGTGCCATACCAACACGTAAGATCCTGTTGGTGAGGGCTTGCAAACTGGGCTCGCAACTAACCAATCCTAATGCCAAACAGTGTATCCAAGGCCTCACCCCAGCATCCCTCATAATGTCCATAGAGATAGAGTTAAGGCCCCCCGGTAGAGTCAGAGACTACAAGGACCGAGACCACCTCCCCTGATACTCTACGACACAATAGTTCTGCTAAGGTAATGGCGATACGACGATGCTAATGCACAAGACTTGAGTTAGAGATAGAGCTAAAGTGCTAAGACCCGTCAAAGGTTAACGTTTATTGACGTTCTCATCACACCTCCCCTGATACTCGCTCGCATCAAGTACACCAACCACACACATACAATCACATGTCTATTCCTATCATCATCATCATCATCATCATGTTATAAACAATAAAGTAAATATGCATGAACAAATAATAGAAATATTGGATGACATGTTGTATGCACATTACAAACATATTAGCATAGAATCAAGCATGGCATTGGACTCAAGAAAAGAGAAAACAGTTTGTTATTAACCAATTAGTTTAGAGTTTCGTTTCCTCACCTTAGCTTGTTAATAGCTACTCTTCCAAGCTTTAGAATCACCTGTATAATGTTATTATATTGTTAGAAGACCTAACAAAGTCGATAAAATTTAATTAGAATTTATTCTAATTTTTAAAAACCATTCTGTTAACTGAGGGTCGGAGGTAGGGTCGGAGTCATGATCGACCCTGGGTGCGACCCTCCCCCTAATCTGAACTTCCTGAACACTGAGGGTCGATGCTAGGGTCGGATCTGCCATCGACCCTAGGTTCGACCCTCCATGGTTTGAGTCGAAAATACCAGATTTCGTTCTCTCTTTCATGGTTGGGTCATATGGCTTACTTCCATAATCCATTCTATACATGTTCTATGGTTTAAAACTATACTTTATTCACCTACATGGTTTTAATGATCTCTTCCATGGTTTCCATTGAAACGAAACCATGGATGAATGATTTGGGTTTCTTCTAAGTCATACCCTTTTCGTAAACCATTCTAAAGTCTTAAATAAATCATGGGAAATGTATTCATACCTTAGGTTTGCTGAGATTCAGAGTTCCTCTGAATTTCCTCTTCTTCCTTAGCATTTTCTTCAAGTTTTCCTTCTCTTCTTCTCTTCCTTCTCTTCTCTTTCTCTCAATCCAATTAGGGTTGTAAAAGGAGTGAAATAGGCTTAGGGACGTCCTATTTATAGGGCAAAACCTCCCCAAATAAGTCCCATTGAGTTTAGGAAAGGTTCCAATCGAAATTAGGAAGGTTTCCTAATTTTCGGTTTGTGCTGTTTTTCCCGAATACCGAGGGTCGATGGGAGGGTCGATGGGAGGGTCGGACAACTCATAGACCCTGCGACCCATGGTTGAGGGTCGATGGTGAGGGTCGATGGGAGGGTCGGACCTGCCTGTTAAAACCTGTGACCCTACCCTCATTTTGACTGTTTTTGGGTAAATTTTCATATTGGGTCTTGGTTTTTTCTTCACACATTTGGTCCACTTGGCTCGACCATGATATGTAGACGGGTCCTGACACAAAATATAAGCTTAGACAGGGTTCGTGGCGTGCGGGTCTTGCACGGATGAAGCAGTCTATCAAGCAATATCTGAGGGGTTGTACAATGTGCAGAACATCCAGTTTTCGAAGACCCTCAATGGGTATTTTGTCAAAGAAGGAGAATATAACATCTATTGCGGATTTTCAGAACCTTGGTTCAATGTCCACCTCCAAAGGCATGTACCCGAGTTCAAAATATTTCATGATTGTACTTTTAACTGGGAAGAGCTCGAGCAAGCCAAGATCCAAGAGCAGAGCAAGGAGCAGAAATCCAAGACAGAAATGATCAACATCAGCAACCTGTTCGAGGACGATCAAGTGATGATGCTCACCGGTGAAGATCAAGATAGGAGTCCCGATATACAACAATTCACCCTTCCCATCAATGGAATAATCTGCAATTGAAGTTGTTATGATAATTTTGTTTACCCAAAGGGGTTGCCATGTAATCCACATAATGACTATGTCTAAGCCTAGGGTCCTTAGGTCTTTAGATAAGATTGAGTCCTTTTCAAGTTTTGAGTTTGTTCCACTAGGAACCGTTTCCTCTGTACCTCTACTTTTGAATATGAATAAAAATGATATTTTGAATTACACTGCGTTTACTTCTTCCTTTCCTTCTCCTTCTAACTCTAACTTTGAAAATGATGAGAATGATGAACCATCTCTTGAAATATTACAATCCATCCAAGCCTCGGAGGAGAAGAAGGCTCAATCTATCAGCGAAAACTTCAAAATAATTAACCTCGGTTCAGCAGAGCAACCTCGAGAAATAAAGATCGGTGCTACCTTAACAGAAGAAAAAGCCAAACAAATGATAGAATTACCAGTGTAATTTTGTTTACCCAAAGGGGTTGCCATGTAATCCACATATAATGACTATGTCTGAGCCTAGGGTACTTAGGTCTTACTGAGCTAAGTTGTGAGCTCACCCTTGTATATATACATGTTTTTAGATGTTGATGTAGGTTACACTGTCGAGGACTACGTGGATGCTCCAGTATATGAAAGAGCTGCTGCCCTGAAAGTGCAAGCAGGGGAGGACGAGCATGACGCTTCATGCGAGTGCCCTTTCTGCATGTACCTCTAGGATATTGGATTTGTTTATTTTATTTATTTTCAATTGGATTTATAAGTGATCTAAGGATAATTATTTACATTCTGGTGTTTTGAATAATTAGATATTTTATTTAAATTATCAATAGAGAACTCAGTTCATTTAATTTAAGACTTCTGCTATATTTAATTATATTCTGATTATGGTTATGTGCAATGGTTTGTATGAGTGGTCACGATCTTATTGAGATCCTGGTGTGAACCATTGGTTCAATGATGGTTCACTCACACTTCTGGTTCAACCGAAATTAGAGTGTGACAACTCGGTATCAGAGCACTTAGGCTCTGTCCAACATACCATATTTGCACCTAACAAAGTCAATGAACTGAGATAGGACGAATTTAAAAATCTTAATAAAAACACACCTTAAGCACCTGTTGATTCCTGAGACTAAATATGAAAGAGCATAACATACCATACTGAAATAAGAACTTAATGAACAGTCATGCTCTAGATAGAAAACCAAAATAACAAGCAGAATGATCATAAACTACCATTAAGGTAAAAACATCCAAGAGTGAAAAAGTTAATTATACTACAGGGTACAGTCCACAAGCCAGACAGTTACCCTGTTATAATAAAACTGTATTGATAGGAGGAGAGAAAAATAAAGTGATCTATCATGGGGTTGGGGGCATAGGAGGAATAGGGTCAGCAATGTCATAATCATGCTCATAAGCGACCCTAAGCCAGTGTACCTGCTCCTGCGTGACTCTGAGGCTACGAGAGAGGCGCCCTAGGTCACGGTTCATCTCGCGCTGGGCATCCCGAATATCCATAAACATACCCATCACAGTATGGGGAGGAGGCTGGGATGGTCCAGCTACAGGTATGGGTTGCGGTTCCGATGCAGGAACGTCCTCCATCTGATCATCATCATCCCTTGCCTCTTCTACATAAGCTACATTGGCTGATGCTGCTGCTGCTGCCGCTGTTGCTACCCTTCTAAGTGAATGAGGACGAGCCTCTAGCTCCTCATCACTAATCAGCAGGTTATCCATCTTCATCCGGACAATGGCATCCTAGTCAATGTCTGATGTCATGGTGTCCTCAACCGCAATCTCATCCCTCATGTCTACTCGAAGGCGCTGCAGGAGTGTAGTGATAAGCCGGCCATAAGAAAGGTTGCTTATCTGGTCGAGCATGGTAGCCTGACGCATGGTCCTGATGAAAATGTAAGGCAGGCAAACCCCACTCCCTAGTGTAGACACAATAAGTTAGGTACTGGGTGAGCTGAGATAACTCACTGCAGTAGTCGCTCTAAGGAACAATGTCATGCTGGATAATGCGGCAATATACTCGAGGAACAGGTCTCAAACTGACAGCTTTCATGGGTGCCCCTGGGTTAAGGATCTGCTCTGAAACCTCCTGGCGCAGATCATCAGTAAAGAAACCCTTCATTTTGGGATCACAGTAAACCAAGTCACCATCATTAGGAATCCCCAAGAGGTCAGCGAGCTAGTGAGTGTCGAAGGATATGGGGACACCCTTGACAAAGCTGGTTAGGCGAAGGTCCTTACCATGGCTGAAGTCGTTAACATTCCCCTCGACCTCCAGGTTAGCGTAGAAGTACTTGACCAAGTTGGGTCGGGTAGTCATTGTGTAAGTGATAACTGGTAGCCACCCAAGTGCACCAAATGTTGCTTCAACATTGAATCGTTGTAGTTGTCCAGGTTTACACAATGACCAGATTCTATGTTCTTCACTTTGAACCATGGAAAACGGGCCTGCGTTGTCGCCGAACGAAACCACCGTTCATCAAACTGCGAAACCGGCAGGTGAGGACAGTTCATGCCGAAGCATACGCATGCTTACCAGCACCCCAATGCTAAGACATTGTGAACTACAAAACAAAACAAAACAATGAGATTGTGTTAAAATTTTCAAAATTTCAGCAGCATAACGATAGTATTTAAAGCAAAAGCCTCGAACTCACCCAAAATCTAGGTAGGAGGACTTATGTAACAATCTAACAATATATGGAAACCAAACAATCATCAAACAAGCAAGAAATTGAACAATTTCCAGAAAAATCGATTTTTGACCAAAACCTAGGTCAAAAATCCCAAAATTTTGATTTTGAGAGAACCACATAGTGGAACCTCAAATAAATTGAGGGCTTTTGTTCATAGAGGTCCCAAAACCATTTCTAAGCCGAAGGAAAAGTGTAAGACCGATATTGAACTAACCGGTCTTACCACCTTGTACCAGGTCTACCTATCATGGTCGAGCCACGTGGACCAAGTGTATGAAGAAACCACAAGACCAAGTATGAAGTTTAACTCAAAAATAGTAAAAAAATGAGTGTGTGGTCGCATGCCTAAACAGGTGTGATCGATACCACCTCAAAAGAGTCCAACCCATGACTTTTAAGTCATGAACCCATGATTTTTAAGTCATGGGGTCGCATGTTTTAAAACGTAGGGTCGATGGATTCTGCGACCCTACATGCGACCCTACGATAACAGTCAGAAACCAGAAATTAGGAAACCTTCCTAATTCAAAGGGGTCTTTCCTAAACTCATTGGGACTTATTATGGAGGGTTTTCCTCTATAAATAGGATGTCCCTTAGCCTCTTTCACTCCTTTAGAACCCTAATTGAAAGTGAGAAAAAGTGAAAGAGAAGGAAGAGAAGAAGAGAAGGAAACTTGAAGAAGAAGACTAAGGAAGAAGAGGAAGTTCAGAGAAACCTCTGAATTAAGGTATGAACCTAATTCCCTACCTGAATAAGAGAGCCTAGAATAGTTATGAAGAACGTAGGATTAGGAGAAACCCAAATCATCCATCCATGGACAAGTTCCAAGGGAATCCATGGAGGAAATCATTGTGGGCAATGGAAAGTGTGTAAAATTTGTAGTTTTTAGCCATAGAACAATCATAGAATGGACCATGATAGTAAGCCAAAGGATCCAAATATGAAGGAATGGACCGTAGAGTGAAAGGTCGACACAAAATACGTGTGGTCGCACGTAGGTCAAATGATATCCGACCCTACGAGACCATATGATCGACCACATGCCCTCGGGAAGTCCCAGGGAGGGTGTGGTCGCACGTAGGGTCGAATGGTATCCGACCCCACCTGTGACCCTACACCCTAGGGTCGCAAAAATTGCTACCCTAGGTGCGACCCTACCTGCGACCCTACACCCTGGGGTCACAGAAACTGCTACCCCACCTGCGACCCTATAGTTTCTGCTAGTCTAAACATATTGGAATTAATTCTAATTAAAATCTATCGACTTGTTAGGTATTTTCAAGTGATTTAAAAGTGATTCAAAAAGCTTGAACGAGGATCTACGATCAATCAAAGGTGAGGGAACAAGACCTAAACTAATTGGCTAATAATAAACTATTTTTGTTTATTGAGTCCAATATCGTGAATGATTCTATGTTTGTATGATTGTAATGTGCATATCACATGTCATCCACTATTCCTGTTATTACTGTTCATGCATATTTAATTTTTGCTTATTTTTAATATGATGATGATGATGATGCTAGGAATAGGCATGTGAATGTTTGTGTGTGGTTAGTGTACTTGATGCGAGTAGAGCATCAGGGGGAGGACGTGACACTGTGTTTCAGCCTAGTCACTAGACTCTAGCTCTATCTCTACTCAAGTCTTGTCCACTAACATCGTCGTATCGCCATTACCTTAGCAGAACTATTACGTCGTAGGGCATCAGGGGAGGTGGTCTCGGACCGTGTAGTCTCTGACTCTGCCTGGGGGCCTTAGCTCTATCTCTATGGACATATTGAGGGATGCTGGGGTGAGGCCTTGGATACACTATTTGATATTAGGATTGGTTAGTTGCGAGCCCAGTTTGCAAGCCCTCGCCAATAGGGGCTTACGTGTTGGTATGGGTAGAGCATCAGGGGAAGTGTGATGCGGTGCGATCCTAAGCACTTTAGCTCTAACCCTATTCCATGGTGGGTGCATGTGGGGGCGGCAATGGTGTTTGATCCATTGAGCGGTTCCACACATTCATGTATAGAGGTGCGGTGGCCACCTATCCTTTCTATTTCACATTGCAAACTTATGAACCAGACCAAAGATATGAATTGAATGCATGCATATGTTTGTTGCATTGTTTTTTTTACTCACTGAGCTCAAGTTGGAGAGCTGACCCTCACGCGTGCAATTCTTTTAGTTTCTGATGTTGCAGGTATTATGGTTGAAGATTATGATGACACGCCAACATATGAATAGGTGGCGGCTATGATGAGCAAGCTGTAGAGGACGAATATGACTCGTCAAGCTAGCGTTTCAACTATGGATACGCTTAGTATTTAATTTTCGTATTTGGATATTTGTAATATGTATTAAATTATGTTTTGGTTACTTGGAGATAAATAGAATATTAATTATTTATCATGACTAGACCTCAATTCATTATCTGTAAGACTTTCGTTATTTACTTTATTATCTCTGATTAATGTGGAATGTGTTTTGGTTTAACATGGTGGGGATAGCCTATTTGAGATCCTGGTTGAACCATTGGTTTATTGACGGTTCATCACACCATTCTGGTTGGTGCAGAATTGGGGTGTGACAAAAAGAGTTCCTACGGTTAGAATCATCTAAACCAAGAAAAACCTAGTTTTTGGGCAAGAAACCATGAAAAAATCAATGTAAAATGGAGAGAGGAAGGAAGAACCTTACTTGGAGATGATGTTTAAGGTCTTGATTGGAAGAGAATCGCTTCTAAAGTCACCGGTTGGACTGTAGCAACTCACCAAGTCAGAGAGGAATCGCCACCGGAGAGAATGGAAAGAAGAAAAGTGAGAAAAAGACTCACTTTTTACGATTTTAAAGGTCTTTTAGGGCATACCGGTTGACGGTTTTACCTATACCGGTCGACCGGTACCCCCCTGGGTATATTGACCGGTAGCTCTCGGTCAGGAGGAAATTCCTGACCGGTCGACTATACCGGTTGTGCCATACCCTATAGGGCTACGACCGATACATCGACCGGTACCTCTCGGGAACTCCGAGAGGTTGGTCCGCCTGGACATACCGGTCGCACTACAATACACAGTGCCGTAACCGGTATGTTGCGACCGGACAAGTATTCTGAGCCGGAAAGTTTTGAGAAAATTTTAAATTTTTTTATTAAAGCTTCCTTTACGATTTTTACCTTACACTTGTTAAAGACTAATACTATTATGACTATTCAAATGTTCCTCATGTGTTATGTCTTCTTCTCATATCCAAACAGGAAAGACTAATTTAAGATGGCAGGCAGAAATGGTCGCAAAGGTTAACAGAAACGTCTCCACTCAAGGGTGCGTCAAGCCGAGGACAATGTGGAAGCAGGAAACGTTGGTGAGCAAAACCTGAACCCAGACGGTGGAACCCCAATCAGGGATAATAGGGACAGGACACCAATGGGAAATGGTGGAGAAGGGCAGAGTCACAAAGCACCAACAAATTTGCCAGGCCCTCCTTACACTAACTCTGAGACTATTGTGACAAATCTGGTCTATCAGATAGAAGCTCAGCAGAAGGTGTTCTTAAATGAGATGCTGAAGATGTTCAGGCCACCAGGATATATCCCTACAGAAGGTATGCCCGAGTCTGGGGAAAATAATACTACGCTGCCAGTGGATGGTAGCAATGGGTCGATGAGCCAAGGACATAATCCACAACTACCACACCAATTTTTGACATCGTCTGCCTATCAGGGGATCTATCCGTACCCACCACCATGGTATAGAACAAATGCACAGGGGCAGATTAACCTAAGCCGAGCGGTGGATAGGTTTTTGAAATTGAAACCCCCTACCTTCACAGGGAAACCAGGAAAACCATTATGGCCTACACAGTGGGTTGCTGAGATGGAGAAGAACTTTCGTCTGATGACTTGCACGGAGGATAAGAAGGTGCTATTTGCTATGCACATGCTCAAGGAAGATGCTAATGCCTGGTGAAATTCTACCCGGACATACTTGGAGACGAAGCACACTCAGATCACTTGGAAAATATTCAAGGGAGCCTTCTTTGATAAGTACTTTCCTAAGAGCTTTTGTGATAAAATGGAGAAGGAATTCCTTAACCTGCAATAATCCCAATTGACTGTTGATGCGTACCAGCAGAGGTACGAAGAGCTATTTTTCTTCGCTCCAGCAAGCATGCAAGAGGAGGAAACCAAGACCCGTAGGTTCACCATGGGATTGTGAGGTAGTATCCAGGAGCACGTCTTGGGTTTGGAGAAGAAGGTGTATAACAAGGTTGTGCAGATTGCTAGGGTGATTGAATCAAGCCAAAGAGACAGCTTCTTTACTCAAAACAGGGGACTGAAGAGGCCTGCTACTGAAACTTCGGGTGAAGGGAACACTAGACCATTCCTCCCATACAGGGCTCAGTCTGCTATGATGCCAGCAAGGAATACTACTGCACCACCACCATCACAAGTAGCTAGTGAAAACCCTAATGTCAAATGCTTCAACTGCCAACAATTAGTCCATTATGCAAAGACTTGTACTCTACCTAGAAAGCAACTGCCACAACAAGGGAAGATATTTGCAGTCACTACTGAAGAGGCAGCAGCATCACCTGATGTGGTTACTGGTATGATTCCGTCCCTTACCATTTTTGCTTACTATTTGGTTATGTATGAGCATGTAGAACTAAGGGATAAGTAAATTCCAAGAACTGTAGATATAGCTGGTGTACCCGCCAGAGTACTCTTCGACTCTAGGGCTACACACTCCTTTGTTTCTATGTCATTTGGGAAGCGAATGGAATTACCTGTCAAGTCCTTAGCCCTAAGCTTGATAGTTCGCTCTCCGTTGGGAGTAGAAGTGGTGTTGAATGAATGCTATGGGCCGTGTTTAGTTAGTATTGAGGGGCGAAACCTAGAAGCAAATCTAATTCAACTCAAGATGGCAGACTTTGATGTCATTTTTGGGAATGGATTGGCTAAGCCATCATTCAGCTAGCTTATTATGTGGCGAAAGAAAACTTGTTTTTAAGGATGATAAGGAAAAGGAGTTTGGCTTCACTGGAACCAAGTTACCTAGGAAGCGGAAGCTGATCCTCTCTGCCCTAAAAGCTAAGAGATGCTTAGAGAAGGGAGGAGTGGGGTATTTAGTATCTGTGGTCGACATCACTGTCGAGGTGCCAAAGATGGAAGATCTAGATGTGGTATGAGAGTTTTCAGATGTATTTTCAGAAGATCTACCAGGTTTACCTCTAGACAGGGCTACAGAGTTCGTGATAGACCTCATGCCAGGGTCGGCGCCGATGTCTAAGGCACCGTACAGGATGGCCCCTACAGAATTAAAGGAGTTGAAGACCCAATTACAAGAATTACTAGATAAGGGTTTCATACGACCAAACATATCGCCATGGGAAACACCTGTATTGTTCATAAAGAAGAAGGATGGTAGCGTATGACTATGTATCGACTATCGAGAGTTGAACAAGTTAACCATCAAGAACCGATACCCTTTGCCTAGGATCGATGATCAGTTCGATCAGTTGCAGGGTGCAAAGGTTTTCTCAAAGATTGATCTTAAATCAGGGTATCACCAATTGAAGATCAAGGCAGGAGATATTCCAAAGACTGCTTTCAGAACAAGGTATGGGCATTATGAGTTCCTTGTAATGTCATTCGGGTTAACTAACGCTCCAGCGTCGTTCATGGAACTAATGAACCGAGTGTTTCATAACATGTTGGACACTTCGGTCATCATATTCATTGACGACATCTTGGTTTACTCAAAGGACAAGGAGACTCATGCATCACATTTGAGAGCAGCCCTACAATGGCTGAGAAGGAAGAAGCTTTACGCCAAGTTCAAGAAATGCAAATTTTGGCTGAAGGAAGTGGCCTTCTTGGGTCACGTAGTATCTGCAGACGGTATCAAGGTAGATCCAAGCAAGATCATAGCTATAGTAGGATGGGATGCACCGAAATCAGTTGCAGAGATTCGTAGTTTCCTTGGATTTGCTGGTTACTATAGAAGATTCGTGGAAGACTACTCAAGAATCGCCGTTCCACTCACCAGATTAACCAAGAAAGGAGAAAAGTTCATATGGACAGATGAGTGTGAGAAGTGCTTTCAGACTTTGAAGTAAAGACTAGTCTCTGCACCTATCTTGACCATCCCAGCACCAAGCTTGTCGTTTACCCTATATATGGATGCCTCAGGGTTGGGTCTTGGATGTGTGTAGATGCAAGGAGAACAGGTGATTGCCTATGCATCAAGACAGTTGAAAGAGCATGAGAAGAACTATCCTACGCATGATCTGGAGTTAGCAGCGGTCATGCACGTAATCAAAACTTGGAGGCACTACCTTTATGGTGAAAAGTTTCAGATCAAGTCGGATCACAAGAGTTTGACTTACCTTTTTACTCAGAAGGACTTAAATATGAGACATAGGAGATGGCTGGAGCTATTAAAAGATTATGATTGTGACATTCAGTACCATCCGGGTAAGGCAAACGTCGTGGCTGATACCTTAAGTAGAAAGTGGGCATTGAAACCTGAGGCATGACCTAGTACAAACGCTGCACTGTGTGCTACGGCCTTGGGCTCAATAGAGAATGATGAAGAGCATATATCTAAGCGTGTGCCCTAGATTTCAAAAGAGCGGGACGAGAAGCTATCGCTTATCGAATTTGCTTATAACAATAGTTACCAGGCTACGATCCAGATGGCTCCATATGAGGCACTCTATGGGAAGAAATGTCGTACACCTCTGTTATGGAATGAGGTGGGAGAGAGAAGGATTGTAGGACCGGAGTTCGTAGAAGAAACTTGTCGAGCGATTGATCAAATTAAGGAAAGAGTAAAGATAGCTCAAGTTCGACAAAAGCACTATGCAGATAACCGATGTCGAGATATGGAGTTTGTAGTGGGTGACAAGGTATTCTTGAAAATATCACTTGTGCAAGGTCTGAAACGGTTTGGTAAGAAGGGGAAGCTATGTCCCAGGTATGTGGGACCATATGAGATTTTGACCAGACGTGGTAATGTGGCATATCAACTGGCTCTACCACCATCCATGTCAAGCGTTCATGATGTGTTCCATATTTCTTTATTGAAGAAGTATGTCAGGGATCCATCGCACATCTTGATAGCAGACCCACCAGACTTGACAGAGGACTTGACATTTAAAGTGGTACCTGTGATGCTCACAAGCCGAAAAGTACAACATCTCTAAAGCAAGGATATCCATTATGTTAAAGTGCATTGGAAAAGCCAAGATGTAGAAGAAATCACTTGGGAGGAAGAGAATGCGATGCGAAAGGAGTCCCTAACCTTTTCGACGAACAAGGTACGTACAAATTTCGAGGCCAAAATTTATTTTAAGGGTGGGGGAGTTGTAAGACCCGCACTCCATGAACCCGATCTAAACCTTTAATTCATGTCGTAACAGGTCTTCCAATCATTACCAGGCCAGACGGGACGAACAGATGACAACCAGGTATGAAAACGGACCTAATGTATGATATTTTTTCATACCGATCGATGGTACCGGTTGATGTTACTGGTTGACCAGTATGTCTGCGCGGGCAGACTACTTAGATCCGAAAACGGATCTCTGCGGGTCCCACTTTCCTAATCTCTAGCCTAAGGACTTTCCTAACATAAGAAAACTTTCTAAACTCTATCCTAGTCTATTTGAGGACCCTTAAACCTCCTTAGAACTCTTTCATTGATCCTCACAAACCCTAGAGAGGAGAAAGAGATCGAAAAAGGAGAAAGAGCTAAGGAAGGAGGGAGAGGAGCCGTCGTTTGCCGTTGGACGAAGAACACCATACTTGCGAACCAACGGTAAGTGCTTGAACCTTCCTCTAAGTTAAGCATTATAGATGATTAATCATGAATTGATCAATACCATGCAAGAAGAGGTATTGATCTAAAACCCTTAAATTTGCCGTCAAACCCTAATACAGTCGATGAACCCTAGAATGCATAGGAGAAACCTTAGAATCAATAGGGGATGACTGACGGAAGGTGAACACCAAATTGATGGTCTTCCGGAGTCATACCGGTTGACCATACCAGTCGCACCATATGCAACTGGTACTGCAACCGGTACCTCTCGGAGACTGGTCTGTGGGGGACCAGTCGACCATACAGGTCGCACCTTTCCCCATAGTGTCGCGATCGGTACTTACGACTGGTACTGCGACCGGTATGCACTATGAGGAGTGTTTTTGACCCAGTTGGTTTTTCGACCAACGTAAACCCTAAGAAACTAATTCTAATTCAACCCTAACATCATGTAGGAACTTGTGACAGCGAGTTTGGATTCTGTGAAGCGGAGCAAGCTAGCAATCAAGCATCAGGTAAGAGAATCAGACCTAAACCCTAATAACCTAATAACAATAAAAAATATTATTAGTAATTATGATTCTGTGGAATGGTGTTTGTGCATACTCGCATGTCATCTTTACTTTCAGTTATTATATTGTTCATGCATACTCGCTATGCTAGGATGTGACTGTTAGGCATGTGATTGTTTTCATTGGTGTGTAGAGTGGGAAGGGCCTGGGGTATGGGATCATTCCTCACACTAGCACCTTTTCATATCGCTTCTGTCTTAGCATGCTTGGTGCGGATAGGGTATCAGGGGGAGGAAGTGGCATCGTAGTCTCCGGCCTGGCCACTAGACTCTAGCTCTATCTCTATGCTGTAGGGAGCTGTGCTGGTATAGGGCCTACTGTGATGACATATAGGATTGGTTAGTTGCGAGCCCAGTTTGCAAGCCCTCGCCAATAGGGGCTTACGTGTTGGTATGGGTAGGGTATCAGGGAAAGTGTTGGCGGTGTTTGATTTGGGTGCTTTAGCTCTATCTCTATTCCATGGTGGGTGCATGTGGGACGATAGTGGTGTTTGATCCATTGGGCGGATTCACATACTCGTGTATAGAGGTGCGGTGGCCGCCAATCCTTTCTATAGCACATTACAAACTTAAAATCAGACCATAATGTGAATGTTACTCATGCATGATGTGTATTGCATTGTCTGATTTTCTTACTGAGCTAAGTTGTGAGCTTACCCTTGTATATATACATATTTTTAGATGTTGATGCAGGTTACACTGTCGAGGACTACGTGGATGCTCCAGTATATGGAAGAGCTGCTGCCCTGGAAGTGCAACCAGGGGAGGAGGAGCATGACGCTTCATGCGAGTGCCCTTTCTGCATGTACCTCCAGGATATTGGATTTGTTTATTTTATTTATTTTCAATTGAATTTATAAGTGATCTAAGGATAATTATTTACGTTCTGGTGTTTTGAATAATTGGATATTATATTTAAATTATCAATAGAGAACTTAGTTCATTTAATTTAAGACTTTCACTGTATTTAATTATATTCTGATTATGGTTATGTGCAATGATTTGTATGAGTGGACACAGTCTTATTGAGATCCTGGTGTGAACCGTTGGTTCAGTGATGGTTCGCTCACACTTCTGGTTCAGTCGAAATTGGGGTGTGACATAGTGTGTAAGTGAATCATTAGATACTATGTATATTAAAATCAGTCTGATATAGGGTTTCCTGGGACCAACCAGTTGCAACATCTGGTTGCGATTGGTCGAGACCGGTGTCATGGCCGGTTGCCCTTGGGAACCATTCTGTTTCCAACCGATCACACATCCGACTGCTGCAGGTGACTCGACCGTAGTCAAAGCTTGTCACATTCTAGAGGCTTCCCGAATGCATCCGGTTGCAAATCTGGTTGTGTATACCGGACCTTCTCCGAAGAGTTAATCTAGCGATTTAACCCATCTGGATGCATGGATCTTGCCTCCGGAAGTCCCCTCAGGATTCCAACAACGGACTTCTATTATGGAACTCCATTGTTGAACCTTTTGGCCTGACATACATATGGAATTTCCAATCCTATTCTAGGTTTTGTGAGTTCAATGATTGATAAACCACCCAAACTAGGGTTTATTATTTTGGTTTGTGTAATGTATAGACTCAAAGTATAACCTAGAGTCGAATTCGATGGAATCTCCTTTAATACTTAGCCATTAATGGATAGCAACTCCATTAATGATTGGTACAATAGGGGTTTCAATGAAAGATCTTAACCATCATAGTTCTAATCGATAGCGAGGCTCTGAGGCCCTCATAGTTACGAGGCTCCAAGGCCTTCATGATAGCGAGGTTCTGAGGCCTTCATGATAACGAGGCTTCGAGGCTCTTTACTATTCTCATTGGTGGTTCCGATTCATCAGGAGCTGCTTTTGTCTCTTTCTTGTAAGGTTGGTTATGGGAACGAAGGCCTTCCCTCGAGGGCTTGGGCCCTAATGTACACGTGTCAAAACTCGATTGGAGGAGACACATTCTCCCGTATCAGTCCATAACTACTAATAGTTTATCCCACCTGAACCCAATTTGCAAGACCACTTATAACCCTAGCCAAGCTTCCATCACCAGTCCAACTCCATGCAAACCCCAACATCCACCTGTCCCTCCTCCTTTGATGCAAACCGACTTGCTACAAACTCAGCCTTCATCAACCTTGCTGCACCTGTTGCCTCCACCGTAAGCCATACTTACACCTTATCGTCCCAGCCACCTGCAGCTAAGACCTAACCGAAAACCTCCTTACTTCCATCTATCCCTATGCCATAACCGAATTTTATGGACTGCTGCACCTTGGGATCACACTCCACATTCCCTTGCAATGATCTAGACCATTAAACCCAACCCTATGTCACCAATCATCTCAACACTAGCAGCTAAAAACCTTGAACCACAACAGTCCCCATCCCAATCTCCTTACACCTCACCAACAGTCCAATACACATGCATTAACCAATTTGATGCCATTAACCCAACCATGATCTGAAATTGTAGTGTGATCAATTTATCCCATGTTTGAATTTTAATGCAATCAATTTGTCTTGTGCTTGAATTGTAATGTGACCAATTTGTCCCATGCTTGGAATTTTTATGAAATTGGTCACATGTTTGGAATTTTTATGAAATTGATCTCATACGCTTGAAATTTTATATGATGAAATTGATCCGATATGCTTGAAACTTTATGAGATTGATCTGGCTTCATGTTTGGAATTTTAAAGAGTTGATCATGGCCATTAATATGGAATTTTGATGTGATTAAAGATGGCCAAAGTTATGGAATTTTAAGAGTTGAAGATCATACCATTGATTTGGAACTTTTGTGGTGATTAAAATATATCCGTTGATCATAAATTTTTTATGTGAATTTTAATAAAGCCATTGGATGATCGATTCTGATATTGAACCATTACATGACATGATGATGTGATTTTAAGCAATCTGAAAGGTTGGATTGACATTATATTTAATTTAAATGAATCTGAACGATTGGATTACCATCAGGATTGATTTAGACCGTTGGATTTTCATCATAAGTATTTTGGATGAATTTTAACCGTTGGATCTTGATCATGTCTGATTTAATTGAATTTGAACAGTGGGATTTTCATGATTAGCGACCTGAACCATTAGATTATCTTTGAGAGTGATTTTAATCCATCTGAATGATTAATTATGATTTCGAGTGATTTGAACCATTGGATCCATCAAGAGTGATTTAAATGATTTTGAATGGTTGGATTATGATTTTGAGTGATCTGAACCGTTAGATTATAATTATAGAAGTTTTAGAAGAATTTGAGCCATTGGATCTTAGGCTGATCATGATTATAACTTGATGTAAGAATCTGAGCTGTTGATCTTGGCTGCTTTGATGAAATCTGAGTCATTGATAATGATTGTCATACTTTAAAGATATCTAACCATTAGATTGAGGATTTGATCTTGATGCATTGTTAAAGGGATAAATTAAATCCAGACCGTAGATTGAGGATCTAATTTTGATACATTGAGAGATACACATTAGGTCCCAACCATATATCTAGAGAATCCAGTCTGACACACTAGGACATAGTTTGTTCGAAAATAATACATGAGATGCTATATCTATCATTTTGATGTTCATATACTACTTGTTGTTGTATCTATTCACATGCTTTCTTGCCATACATGATATGATACAATGTTGTTTCTTGCCATACTTGAAATGATATGTATTGTTGGCAATATCTTAATTTCAGCAACACACTAGTCGAATTGTCATATCCATACACCTAGTAGACATATCAGGTATGGAAACATGCATATAGACACCCACATTCATGGGAAGGGTAAAATAGAAATAATAAAAGTCTTATTCCAAGAATAATGAAGCTTAGTCCAGCATTCTAAAAGATTTTAGGTTAAGGGTAGCTTTAGGATGATACCTACCTCTCAGTTTATTTTTCCTAAGGTATAGAGACATAGATAGGTATGATGTGAATCCAGCCATAAAGCATCTAGGATTATCACTCTGCCATATGAGCACACATTCTTGTACTCAATGAATGAATATGCGTTTCAAACTACGTGGATCTTGATTCTTAGGACAGCATCCTAAGATACGTAAGTATTTTGGAGAGATTCCCAAACACGGACTCACATCCTATTCTTGTGAAACATTTGCATCTTCTTGCTTGGCAAGATCATTTACTCATCCCCTTGCTTGGCAGGATCATCCTCTTGCTTTGTGGGATCATTTACTCATCCCCTTGCTTGGCGAGATCATCCTCTTGCTGCAGGATCATTTACTCCTCCCCTTGCGTTGGCGAGACCATCCTCTTGCTTTGCAGGATCATTTACTCATCCCCTTGCTTTGGTAGGACTATCCTCTTGCTTGGCAGGATAATTCACCTAATCGCGTTTGTAAGTACATACCTCTTTGCTTGGCAAGGTTTTGCTTATAAGTACAAGTCCCCTTGCTTTGGCGGGACTATCCTCTTGCTTGGCATGATCGTTTACCTTATCCCCTTGCTTTGGCGGGATCACCTCTTTGCTTGACGAGGTTTATCTGTTATAAAATCGTGTTTGTGAGTACATACCTCTTTCCTTGGCGAGGTTTCTGCTTGTAAGTACGCATTCTTAGTTCCTTTAGGTTATCTATACCTATCATTCAAATCCATACCCATCATATCTATATCCATCTATCCTAATTAATGAACCCATCTTTTCAAACTATGTTGTATCTGATTTCTAGGACCTCTAGAATACATAGGTAACTTGGAGGACTATCCAAGTAGGATACCACATCTTAGTATTCTTAGGTCCTCTCCATCCGTATCGGCATCCATATCCATTATCCATATCCACTTCAATCCACATAGGCTATCCAAATTCAATCTCAATCATCTATCAAGCATAAATCTCAACTTGAACAATTGAATCTAATAAAGCTTAAGCATAAATCACATCCATAAACTTTAATCACAATCCGTTTTAAACTACGTTATAGATTTGATTTTCAGGATGGAATACATAGGCAGTTTGAGATGGACGTCTCAGATTTAGTCCCTTACCAAACCATCTTAAGTTTGGTTCATTGTATATTATTTTATTTATTTATTTTTAGAATATATTTGGCAAAACCTAGGTTAGAAGAACTTAGCAACTTGGTATAGGATCCCCCATGAGCCATAGTTATCATCCATTGACCATGAACAGTCAGAACCATAGAGTCTAAGGAAAGTAGAATCATATAAGAGGCCAATTTTTTGATCGGACAGTTTTGGGTGCCTAACATCTTCTCAAACTGTACTTTGAACGTTTACTAGTTCTTTGATAGATCAAAGCCGATATATTGGGTCACAAATCAATAGAAGTCTTGTCCTACGATGAGATTATATATTTTTAGTCCTAGACCTTAATTTAGGTGGTGACTTCAAATCATTATCATTCATCAACGTGGGTGGACAAGATCAAAGGCAAGCAAAAGCCGATGATCAATGTTTGTCCTCACAAAAGTATAGGGGAGGTACGTGAGAAATAGAAGAAGAAGAAAGAGAAGGGAAAGCCACCTACCTTTACTATGGACCTTCCTCAAGCTTCAACATGGGTTCCACCTCATCTTGGGGATAAGGTAATGTGAAACCTACATGCAAATTTCAGAAACAAAATTTCTTTTAAGGGTGGGGGAGTTGTAAGACCCGCACTCCATGAACCCGATCCAAACCTTGATTTCATGTCGTAACAGGTCTTCCAATCATCATCGGGCCAGACGGGACGAGCGGATGACAACCATGTATGAAATCGGACCAAACGGACCAAAATAAGTGTGAAATTAATCATACCGGTCGATGGTACCAGTCTTAGCATGGTACCGGTCGACCGGTATAGTCAACAGACTATTAAGATCCGAAACAGGATCTCTGCGGGTCCTACTTTCTAAATTTCGAACCCTAGGACTTTTCTAATCCTAGAAGGCTTCCTAAACCTAAACCTAGCCTATATAAACACCTCTAAACCTCCTAGAATCCCTTCCATTGATCCTCACAAACCCTAAAAAGGAGAAAGAGGCTGAAGAAGGAGGAGAAGCTAGGAAGAGCCGATATTGCCGTTTGACGAAAAATAACTCACCGCAAGTCGACGATAAGTGCTTGAACCTTCCTTTACTTTATGAACTCTTATAGGGTTGATTATTGTTGAATCAATACCATGCAAATCATGTATTGATCTAAAACCCTATCTTGCCAATAAACCCTACTTTGCCGTCAAACCCTAATTTAATCGATAAACCCTAGATTCGAGTTCTAGGATGAATACCATCAAATTGGGACTTGAATGGAGTTGGAAACAATTCTAACTCAATGCTCAGACCTAGATTATGTATGAGAAACCCTAGAATTAATAGGGGATGACCGACGGCAGTCGAGAAACCAAGTGTATAGTCTTCAGGAGACATACAGGTCGACTATACCAGTTACACCCTGTGCGACCGGTATGTTGCGACCGGTACCTCCCGGGAGCTGGTCTGTGGGGACCAGCTGACCATATCGATCACTGGTTTTCCCCACAGTGTCGCGACCGGTACATGCAACCGGTCAGCTCTGTAAGATGTATTTTGTAACCTCGTTGGTTTTTCGACCAACATAAACCCTAAGAAAACTATTCTAATCGAACCCTAATATTGTATAGGACTTTGTGATAGCACGTTTGGATCTTGCGACGTGGAGCAAGCTATCAAACGAGCGTCAGGTAAGGGAATCAGACCTAAACCCTAATAATCTAATGGACAGTAAACTGTTGTTAATAACAATGACTCTGTGGATTGATGTTTGTGCATATTCATATGTCATCCTTTACTTTCAGTTATTATTATTGTTCATGCATACTCGCTATCCTAAGATGTGATTGTTAGGCATGTGATTGTTTTCGTTGGTGTGTGGAATGGGAATGGCCTGGGGCCTGGGATCATTCCTCACACTAGCACCTTTTCGTAGTATTCTATCTTAGCATGCTTGGTGTGGGTTGGGCATCAGGGGAAGAACGTGGCATTGTGGTCTCTGGCCTGGCCACCAGACTCTAGCTCTATCTATATGCCGTAGAGAGTTATGTTGGGATAGGGTCTACCTTGCGTATTGTTCTGTCTTTAGTATGCTTGGTGCGGGTAGGGCATTAGGGGGAGGACGTGGCACTGTGGTCTCCGGCCTGGCCACCAGACTCTAGCTCTATCTCTATGCCGTAGGGAGCTATGCTGGGATAGGACCTACTGTGATGACATATAGGATTGGTTAGTTACGAGCCCAGTTTGCAAGCCCTCGCCAACAGGGGCTTATGTATTGGTATGGATGGAGCATCAGGGGAGGTGTGTGGATGCCTTAGCTCTATCTCTATTCCATGATGGGTGCATGTGGGTCGGCTGCGGTGTGATCTACTGGGCGATGCCACACACTCGTGTATAGAGGTGCGGTGGCCGTCATTCCTTTCTATAGCATATTGCAAACTTAAACCAGACCACAATATAAAATGATTGTTACTCATGCATATGAATGTTACACTGTCTGATTGTCTTACTGAGCTAAGTTGTGAGCTCACCCTTGTATATGTACATGTTTTTAGATGTTGATGCAGGTTACACGGTGGATGATTACGTGAACGCTTCGGCGTATGGATGTGTTGCTGCTTTGGACGCTTCATGCGAGTGCCCTTTTAGCGTGTACCTTTAGGATTTTATTTTATTTTTTTAATTATTTTCAGTTGACATTAAAGTAATGTAAAGATATTATTTATGTTTTGAGAATTTAGATAATGGAATATTTTATTAAATTTATCAATAGATACTCAGTTCATTTTATTTAAAAACTTCCGCTGTATTCTATTATATTCTGATTGTGGTTTTGTGCAATGGTTTGTCTAAGTGGACACGGTCTTATTGAGATCTTAGTGTGAGTCGTTGGTTCAGTGACGGTTCACTCACACCATTCTGGTTGGTTCAGAATTGGGGTGTGACAGGTAAGCCATCTCAACCCCATTAATATCTCCTATTGATGCTTGAATGATAGAAATATGCCAAATATGGGTAATATTGATAATGCATGAATGATGGTGAAATGCTTTGTAATTCTCTGCAACATGTCTACCAATTTTTATATTTTTTTATTGATTCCCCCATGCATGATGTATATCTAATTCAAATATGAGCCCCATGTATGATAATATGCTCTTTAAAAAATATTCTTGCAAGTCGAATTTCAAATCTAGAATTCGAAATCGACCTCTATATCATTTTTGAATTTTGAGCCCAAAAATTTATGAGAGCTTCTCTCATATGTTAGGAAGATCCTTCAAAAAGATCTAGTCGATTTGAGTTAGGGAAGACCCCCTAAAAAATTCTCCAAGTTGCTGCAACCCTCCTCTAGTATATTGCATAACACCTCTCTTGTGAGCCATAGAACAGGGTCTTCTGGCCATAATTTGGGATTCTGAAAAACATAAAAGTTTTAGGCGGGGAAGTTAGCTAATTCTCCAACTGATCTCATATTTTTTAGATTTTTCTTTGATTTTATATGAATTTTTGAATGCATACTGGTCTGTTTTAAAAATCAATTTGGGGCAGTATTCATGCATGACTGTGTTTCTTAATTGGCAACATGTTAGGGCTCGAATTTGCATACCGTTTCTTGGGGAGCTACATATATGAGTTAGCTAAGTGTGCTAACTGATGGATTAGGTTTTTGTTATGTTTTCAATTTATGGTAGAATTTATGATGCGACTGGTAGAATCTAAAACAGTCAAATTCTACCAGTGCACAACCTTGCACTTGTAATGCATTTTTGACCTAATTGTGCTCTTTGTTAGGATTCGACCCCTTTAGGTGAAATTTAGGTTTTGAAGTCCTCTTTCTAAGCCAATATTTTGGACTCCATTTGGCTATTGAGAAAGCCTTTTACATGCATTTTGGTATAGGTCGACAGAATTTGTCATTGTACATATGCACTGTCGTGTGTAATGAGTTTGAAACGCACACATGACATTTTTGATACACACATGCCACATTTTGAATACCCATGTGTTATTTTGGTTTTATATTGAGTGCTTGCCACATTAATTATCACATGCTATCTTTGGAATTAGCACATGCTTGGAAAGCACAATGCTTATTGTTGGAATGTTTACATGCTATCTTTGGAATACTCACATGCTTGGAATGCTCACATGCTTGGATGCTTTACATGCTATCGGTGGAATGTTTACATGTACACTTGTCATATTGATTTTCACATGAAATCTTACCATATTTGAATATATTGTTATCTTTGGATGTCTGTTGCTACATTGATATTCTTGCTATGTTTGGTGTGATACACCTAACATGTTTAGCTTAGGAACACCTGCAATTTAAGATAGACACAACTACCATAATTGGAAGAGTACACATAAGCGAAACTTGTAAAACTTGTAAGCATACGACAATTAGGAAAAGTGAAAACCCTAAAAATCTTAAGCATACAACAATTAGGGAAAGTAAAAACCCTAAAATGAAAAGCACACATCAATTAAGGAAAATAGAAACCCTAAAATAGAAAGCACACATCAATTAGGGAAAATGGAAACCCCAAAAATCTTAAGTATACAATAATTAGGGAAAGTGAAAATCCTAAAAAATAGAAAACAGAACAATAATGATAGAAACTTAGGTCACCCCTAGATCCTATTGACAATAATGGGAGGAACTTAGGTCACCCCTAGATCTTATTGACACAAATGGTAGGAATTTAAGTCACCCTTAGATACTATTGATACAAATGGTAGGAATTTAGGTCACCCCTAAATCTTATTGATAACAATAATGGTAAGAATTCATACCATCCCTAGATCCTGCTAACAAAAATGGTAGGAACTTAGGTCACTCATTGACAAATTAGACTCTTACAACATCTTTTGAACTAGTTGTACCTCATTTATAGGATTACTGGAATACGTAGACAATTTGGGAGAGTTTCCAAATACGATATTACAACACACAGACCATCAGATTCAATCTGAACCATCCATCAAGCATAAACTTCAACTTAAACAAAGAATATAATTGAAACACATGCATAAGCTACGTCCATAAGCCTTAATCGCACAAATCAGTTCGAATTACGTTTTTAGACCTGATTCTCAAGATACAAAGGTCTTAAGAAATATGTAGGCAATTTGAGAACATTATCAAATTTGGTCCAATACCGAACAATCATTTGGTTAGGTTCACTGTACAATATTCGTTTGCTTGTTTATTTACTTCAGAACATGTTTGGCTGAATCCTTGGTTAGAAGAACTTAGCAACTTGGTTTAGGACATCCTCCAACCCTAGTCATCTAGTTGGCCTAGTACAGTCAGAATTAGAGTCTAAAGAAAGTATAGGAGACTGATTTTTGAATTAGGCAGTTTGGGTGCCTAACATCTTCCCAAAACTGTACCTTAAATGTTTACCCGATCTCATGTAGACCAATGAATCAATCTTATGGGTTATGAGTCAATAGAAGTCTTACCTTATGGTGAGACTACATCTTTGGTCCTTAGGTCCTAGACCTTAATTTAGGTGGCGATGTAAACACAAATTCTTGATTTCCCGAGGGTGAGTTTTCTCTTATGTCCCCACATAATGACATTCTTATAATTTTACGGTGGTTTAATAACTTTTCCATCACTTACAAATTCGAACATCTGAACATGTGAGGGTGGTGAAGTGATCCAACAATCCACCAGTAAAGGTGTTAAGCGATATGGTTTCGGTTTAACAATGCGATTAGGTTCGGTTCTATGTGTAATGAGTAAAACCAAAACTGAACCATTTATTAAACAGTTTCAAAATGCTTACCAAAATTGATTATTAATTGGTTTCGATTTTTAAACGGTTTCGTTGTCGGGAGGAGTGGAAGAGAATTAGGGACAAAATAGAGGGAAAAACCAAAGAAAGTATTAAAATAATTTTAATCATATATGAAAGTAGACTTACGATTGAAAAATATGCCATGTGGAAAGCAGTAAAATAAAATTTATTTTTACAAATATAGGCGTTTAGCTCTAAGGGATTGAAGTAAAAGATTTAATCGATTTTAACAATTCCAAACAGTCGATTTAAACGGGTTTCCTTTTTTAAACCAAAATCAAACTATTTAACTAACGATTTTATTTTTATTTACCCAAAAAAATAATAATGATTTCATTTTTAAAATCAGAATCGAACCGTTTAATAATCGATTTTGTGGTTTTGATTTAGACGATTCCATTTTATTCAATTTCATTTTTGACATCCTTTCACTAGGGATGAAAAAGTTAGGTTGCGCCAAAACTTTTCTATCCTTTTCATTCACCTCCCCAACCCATTCCCCCAAGAAATGGGGTCGAATTGAATGGAGCTTGTACTTCATTTCTCTGACTAAAATTTGGCTGGAAGGAAAAGTTCCTATTGTAGGAATATTTACATTTTAAAACGAATAGGCAACTCGTCTGGGTGGTGTAGTTGGTTATCACGCTAGTCTCACACACTAGAGGTCCCCGGTTCGAACCCGGGCTCAGACATTTAGGTACAAATTATTTTTGTATTTTAATAATAATCGTAACTCTATTTTAATAATAATCGTAACTCTCAGACATTTAGGTACTTTTTTGTATTTTAATAATTGTAACTTACTTTTGCGGTAAGTAATTCCGTTACTTCGTTTCACGTCGAAGGCTGAACGACTCATTCGATCGTCTGCCAATTTTCCTGTTTTCCTTAGCAGTCTTTCGGACAAAGGCAACCAAAAAAGTCAGATTGTGATTCTTTGCAAAATTTCCAAGTTTGCATTCTCCCTGAATTGAATTTCACTTATTTGGCGAAGGATCTGTAGGGTTTCTACAAAGAGAAGATGGATTGGGGGAACGTTACTGCGGAAGATCTGATCGATGCTCTCCGTGAAGTCGATTGGTCATCACCTCCTCGTCCTCTCACAGAGTTCTTCTCCAGATTCACGGTCCCTAGATCTTATGCCAAATGGAACAGTCGTCTCAAATGCAATCTTTACTAGTACGTTATCGTCTCAATTTCTTTACTGGTTTCTTAACCAGTAACCCCTTAAGTCGTTTGTTCTAGTGTTTTTTCTATCCCTTTTCACGTTCTTTGATGAGTTGCTATTCCGCTTTCACTAAGTGGTCATACTTTGTTGTTCCTTCTGAAGTATGCAAATTTATTCCCGATGTAATGTGTAATTGAATTATTCTGTTTCTGGACATTTAGCTCTTTAATTTTCTTGTTTGCTATTCAATTTTTTAATCCACTGTATTGGAATCCTCACTTGTGTTTGCAGTTACCGTACAAATTACTTCATCATGGTAACCTTCATTCTTGGTAAGTGAGCAAGGTATCAGGTAACTGCAAAGGCTTGCTGGTTTGTCAGATGACTTTCTTGATTTCTGTATTTTTTTTTCCATTTTATTTTACCGTAGGGTTGGGATTTCTCAGAAGGCCGCTTGCTATTGTTGCTGCTTTCTTAACGGCCCTAAGCATTGCTTTCCTGAATGATAGGTATGTGACTCCTTACTTTTTTTTTTTTTTTTTTGCTTAATTAATCCTCTCTTGATTGAAGAGCGTGCGTGTTAATAATTTGCTTAAAGGGGCTGTTATAATTATTTGATCAAAATTTTGTGTCCTGATCATGATTATGTGCCATGAGGTTTGGTGTAAGATATTTGAGGTCCTATTTTAGTTGTTGTGTTTATTCTGTGTATAATCTTAGAAAAGGTGTGGGTCTGGCCTTTTATATTACTAATATTCCTTCCCATTTTAAAGTCACAATCATGTAGTTGCCAAAGGAAAGGGTGAAAAACATGGGAATCTAGGATTGAGATGCTAGACATAGAAAGATTGTGTTCTATTGGATGCTAAAATAGTTCAAAACTGGCCCTTGAAAGTTGAAACAATCTAAAGAGGTTGAAAAAAACAGGCTTATCTAAGTTTCTGGTGGGAAGGTATCTTCTATCTGTACTGCTCTTAGTTTTGTACCGGTTTGACTGCTAACTTTCAGCTGCAAACCTAGCTTCTTTGTGTTGTTTGATAAGCAACCCAAGAGGGGAGGGGTGAATTACGTCGGTGGAATTATAAAACCTTTTGCTATCTTAAATCTAACCCAATACTCAAAACGATGAGGGAACAATTGTGAGACTAAATGAGAGAAGGGGGATAAAGAAGATGAGGATTGTCACAAGTATTTTATAGTGGTTTGACAACCTGCCTACATCCACTTCTACTATCCAATTTCTTTTCTTTCCAAAATAGAGATTAAACCCTTACCCTATTGTTTTCATGGGCTCACAATCAACTCTGGTGTTTGTCGGACCAACACTCAAACCCAAGTGGTTTTTCGGGCTCACCACTATACAATCCAACAAATTGCTTTCCGGGTAGCAATCAACCCAACAACCACAGCTCTCACACCTTCAATGTGTAGGTCACAATCTCCCACAACTCTCAACAGTTCACTCAAATGGTGTGGTGAGCTCCGACAACCAAACTCTCTAATAGAGTTTTGAGTGTTTCCACTCAAGTAAACATCCTCTTACTAGGCTAGATAGACCTACTTCTAAGCTCACAAGTCTTAAGGCAAATACAAAATTCAGTTCACTACAAAGCCACTCAAAGATAAAAAATGCAAGTGAAAGTACAAGGCTTTTTGATTCTCTGTTTGAAGACCTAAAGACTTAAAATAATTGTTCAAACTATTGCTCAAAAGTCTCTTTAAAGTTAGCCCCAAGTTTCTTACATATAGGCCACAAGAGTTCTCAACAAGTTTAGCTTGATATAAGCTTAAAACCTCATGCGGATGACAGACATCTCCACCTGAGTGTCTGTCCTGGCCTTTAATAGTAAAATCTCTAGCCATTACAAGTCCAACGTTCAACAACGTAACCGTTACAAAATCTGAGGATGCAGACATCTCCACCTGAGTGTGGATGTTTGCTGACCAACAGTAAAATATTTCCATTAAGGTTCCTACAGTTTGAAATAGAGCTGTTAACAAAATGCCATGAAGCGAACATCTGCTTTGTACTTTGCGGATGTTTGCATCATAGTGCAGATGTCTTCGAGTTTGAGGGACTAGGACTGAGAGGCGTGGAAATATGTGAACGACTCCTAAGGGTCGTAGACGTCAGATCTATGAGGGCGGATGCACTCTGACTCGGGACTTAAACAAATTAATTTAAGCTTAGACGTCTCCACAGGCATGCGGATGTCTCGTTCTGGAGTGCAGACGTCTGGATCCTTCGTCTGTTCACTGATTTAGTCAGTTTTTCTTTATGGACGTGGGCCAAATTTGCACCCAACCTTGTTGGTTGCATAACCATTCTAACCAAGTCTTTTTTAGGTCTATTTGGCATCCCATGTCAAACGAAGTCACCCATCAAAGAAACTTCCCTGCGGCACTGCTGGTTTGACTTCTTTGTTGCTGAACAATCAAGGACCAGATTCACCAGATCTGACCATTGAATGAAGCTTAGTTTTTTATATTGTTCTCCCTTCCCATAGCATTCCTTTGACAGAAGTTTGGAATTCATCTAATGGTTGGTTTATTCTGAGAGAAAGTTTCTGTTTCTGATTACTAGTTTCTAACATTCATATCTTCTTATCCAGCCATCGGATTTGGCTGTACTTTTGAGAAGAACATCCCTCCTAGGAGTCCTAGACTCGATGGAGATTTGAGCCCCATCTGATCAGCCGATTGAGAGAACCAAGTGGAGATTTTTTTCTGGTTATAGCTTCTGTTTTTTTATTGGCTGAATTTGTTGGCATTGTCAAGAGTTGATCCTCCGGTTGGGCTGGTTCCTAAACTGTTAAGTTGGGGACTGGTCTTACGTTACAAAGAATACAAAGTTTGTTGATTCATTCCTTCATTCATTTTTTTTAAAATAATAGAAACATGGTTCTTACTTAAGCTGAAGAATGAAGAATACGTAGTTTGTTTGATTCATTCTTTTTTCTTTTTCTAAGACATAATTTCATGATTTATGATTTTCATGTCATCTTTGTAATTTTTATAAATCATGATATAATGATGATTAATGTTATTGGTTTTGGTTCTTTTTCCTTCCTATATTGTCACTGACAATTGGTTTTACAGCTTTGCAGTTACTTTTAATGAGAAGGTAACCAGAACTGTGCGGCAGTTTTCTCCACATTTAGCTGCAAAGATGAGACCTCCTATAACGTAATTGGTGTTACTTTCTTTTTATTTATTTATTTATTTATTTATTTTTAAAGAGGATTACTCTGCTGCTTATTGTGCTACCTGATTATATGCAGTCCTGTTATTCGTGGGCGTCCATCAGCTAAAAGATCGATTCATATTTGTGGACGTCCTCGTTGGATGTTTGTATTGATATTCTCAATAGGTATTTTAGAATTCTACACTAATTTTTTTGAGGCTACCCTTTTAAATTGTACAAGTCATTCTGGCTGTTCTCATAGTTTGGTAAATAAAGACCTTTGAAAATGTTGGCCAATCATTAATTTTTTCCTTTCTCCAGCCAGTTGTATCCTGTGGTTCACATCTTGTAACCTCCTTACTGTCCTATGGGCATTCGTCATTGGACTTCTTGGTATGCCCTGCATGCTATTTGGGTTTTATTACCTTTTCTTTTAGCAAATGGATTATTTTCTCAGCTGCTTATCTCTCTCTCTCTCTCTCTGGGATGTGAGTAATCTCTGTCCTCTACTGTTTATCTTTTGTTTGAGTCCTAGAACCTTTGTACTATGTATGGGAGAAGCTTTCTCAATTCTCATATCATCATATGTTATAATAACTTATTTAATGATTGTACAAGTATCAGAAATGCCTCATCTTCTTAACTTTAGGAGCCTGGTAGTCTTTAGATCTTGCATTGAATGGCCCAAATATTTGCCACATGGTAGATCAGATGAGTCCCAATGTTGTGGACAGGTAGACCCCTAGGTCCCCTGCCTACATGTCAAGTTTCAGTCCCAACAGAGTTTGCCAAGTGGTAAATAAAGCTTTGAACATATAGGGACTACAGAGGGTGCATGGACATGCACGGATGGCTAGAAAATACAAAGATGCATTGATATACATGAGAGGATATTTGAAAATCTAATTTTGAAATTTGACATCCCAACTCAAGTTGGGCCCATGAGTTTGTTCTACGAGAAGAAAAGCGGATGAAACACGATCACCATGCTCAGTTGGCCAAAACCAACTTTCCATATGGCTGAATATGGTGGACCATTTGCATAATCTTATCTGAACAGTCTGTAAAATTCATAACTAATTACAGGAAGCCCTAGTCCGTTGCTCATTTTTTGTTAGACGATGACGTAATCTTAACCTTAAACGTTTAATGCCTTAAGTGTATATATATATATATATATATATATATATTATTCGAAGGACTGTAGAAATGGATTTCTTTGGCCGGAGTCAGTACCATGAGCAGATGTTGGCGAATTTCAGGAGAATAGATCTAAGCTGATCCACGTTGGATCAAAACAAATTGTCATTGGAGAACATTGCAAAGGATGCAGCTCCTTATCGGAAAGTCTAATCATAAACAGATGATGAAACACCCGCCTAAGAAATCAAATCACACTTAAAGGATTAGCTCCTTGTCGGAAAACCCAATTGCAAGGAAAAATACAGAGAACAAAGTAAAATCTAGCTGGAAATCATTGCAGAAAACCAAAGAATAAGGTAGAACTTCGCCGGAGATGAAGCCGATCAACATGAAAACTCCCTTTCTCTTCCTTGCCTCCTCCTCTCTGCTCTATCTGTGATGAAAGATTTAGCCAGAAGTCCTTTAAAATAAAAAAAAAACCCCAAAAAAATCCTGTCTCCTTTCAGATTTTCTCAAATAAGCTCTTCGACGGAATCAAAAATAGGAAACAAAGGCACTCCTAGGCTATAGATCGGAAAATCGCAAGACAATCCTTGAGATCCTCTTTCTTTTTTCCCTTTCCTTCTCCGCTGCTTCTTTTAAAACAACCAAGGGTACATTTGTCCATTTATAATTATGTTTAGCACCATCTATAAAAAGGGACCGATTGTAATTGTTTGAAATGTTTGGGAGTTACTTGGGTTACAGGCAAACTACAAGGGAAGAATGAGTGATTTTCCTATATATATATATATGGGAAAATCTGTTTGTAACTGAAGTGGTTACAACTGAAATTGCAACCTTTCTGTTTTGTCCATAGTCAAGAAGCTCATTGTATTTGATACACTGGGGTTAATATGTCATTTCATTTTTAGTGATGCTAGAAGGGGAAAAAAAAAAAAAAAAAAAAAAACTCAGATGCTGTAGAGGTATTTTTTATATCTTTGTATTAATAGTTAGATGCAACAACAAAAGGTTTGGATGCTGGAACTAACCGGAAAGGACCAAAATTTAGGTTTGGGCATCAGTTGCCGGCAGTGCTCTGCAATTGCCGCAACAGATTGGGACTGGCCTGAAATGGCCGGAAGTCCACAGCTTTATTTTCTTTTTCTCCTCTCTTAAATTCCTGATTTTGGTCTTCATTTTTGAAACAATATCAGACAAGGTAAATCAGTTATAAAAACAAAGAAGAAAGGAGAGAAGTAGGAGAGGAGAAAAAGAAAAGGGAGGAGAGATGTCGAAGGCAAAAGCCAAAGAGCTCTTGGCCCGACTCAACCTCTAACCAAGAGCCCTAAAGGGCAAATATATTAATGATAAAAAAAAGTTGTAGGACCAAAATACCCCGTGGTTCAGCTCCAACACTAAACAATATAATCACAAATACAATAAACCAAGAATTCCAAAAACACCCTTGCGACATGGCTATATTAACACTCCCCCTCAAGTTGGAGCATATATATCTCCTGTGCCCAACTTGGGACAGTCTTCAACAAAGGCAGGACGTAATAAGGCCTCAGTGAACAGATCAACCAACTGACTCTTAGAAGAAACTAATGGAGTAGAGATCAACTTCTTAAACACAACATCTCAAATAAAATGGTCATCAACCCTCGATATGTTTAGTGCTCTCATGACCATAGTTTTAAAACTCGACCGAGATGGGTCGAGATCTCGACCTTCTCGGTAGTCTCGAATGGGTCGAGACGAGAAGTTGGTTTGAAACTGGGTCTCGACCAGTCTTGACCAGTTCTCGACTGGATCTTGACCAGTTTCGACCAGTTTCGAATTGGTCTCGACAAATCTCGACCCAACTCGATTTTATTGAACCAGTTTCGACTGGTTTAAGTGAATAAATAGGAGTCTCTGTCGAGATCTTGACCAAGATTTTTTCTCTAAATCCTTTCTGTTTTCTTCTTCTCCTCCATTCCTTCTTCTCCAACCTTGCATCTAAGGTTCGAAAACCTCTGTTCTTTACAAATCTCTCCATCAAAGTGCTGTTGGAGCCTCATTTTGACCTGTTAATGGCAAATCTAAGGTTTGAGGTATGGTTTTTTTCCCTAAAACTTACTTTTTTACATGAATATGTTCAATACATGTTGGCTCATCATGAAATTATATATGTGAGAGTCATTAGACCGATCTACAGCCTCATCCTTTCGAAATTATTTTCTTGCAATATATTTTTTATTTTGATTTTTTATTAAAAAAATATTTTCCAGCAATTAAAAATTAAAAAAAATGATAAATATTAATTAGATGGTGTTGAAAATATTATATGATGAACACCGTTGGCAGATCTATGCGGCCACGGTTTCATTTTTTTTTTCTTCTGTACATATATATATATATATATATATATATATATATATATATATATATATATATATATATATATATATATATATTATTTTTTGTTTAAAAAAATAAAAAAATACATTTCTTAAATATTAATCGGTTTACTTTCAAAATAATATATGTTGAATACCGTTGGCCGATCTACGCGGTCATTGTTTCAGTTTTTTTTTCTCTGGACATTTTTTATTTTTATGAATTTTTTATTAATAAATCTTATTTTCCAGCAATAAAAAATTAATAACAAAATATTAATACTTATCTATTGGTGTTCAAAATAATATATGTTGAACACCATTGGCTGATACGCGGTCAAGGTTTCAGTTTTTTTTTTCTGTACATATTTTTACTTTTATGAATTTTTTTATTAGTAAATCCTATTTTTCAGCAATAAAAATTAATAAAAAAATATTAATACTTATCTATTGGTGTTCAAAATAATATATGTTGAACACCATTGGCCAATCTACGGTTCCATGTTGTTGGATTATATTTTTGGAAAAATAAATTATTTTTATTTAATATCCGAAATTATAAATAATATCTAAATAATTATGGAAAATTAGGAAAAATATTCTGTTTTCTTACAACATAGTTTTAAAATTTGAAAAGTAATTTCAATGTGTTTTGAGTTGTATTCGCATATTTGATGCTTTTATGTTCTTCAATTTTAAATTTTATTAATGTAAATCTATTGATTTAAATTTCTCTATTTATCATCTTATATAACAGTGTCTCGTTCTAAATATTATGGCTGCTTCGGGTTCTCGTGAGGGAGGTGGTGATGCTGGTCGTTCTGACATGGCTTGGCAGTATTGTATCGCCATTGCCGGTGATAGAAAGAAGACCCAATGCAAATTCTGTGGGAAGAAGTTTATGTCTGGTGGGATTACCAGATTTAAGCAATACTTGAGTGAGACTTCTACAGACGTGGCAAAGTGTGCTATAGTTCCTGTCAAGGAATCAAGTATTGACATGATACGCACCGTCTCGATTGATACGTATCGGTATCGATACTAGTCAATACGATACCAGTCGATTAGTCTCTTCATTTTTAAAAAAATATACGCACCGATACGCATCGATACGACTCCATACGCACCGATACGGCATCGATGCGACATCGATACGCACCGATACGACATCGATACGCATCGATACGGCAGTATACGCACTGATACGCATCGATACGGCTCGATAAGCATCGATACACTTTAATTTTGATTTTTTTTAGAAAAAAAAAAGAAGAAAAACCAACCTGTATCAACCAGTATCAAACCGTATCGGTTCGCTCGATACTGGTCGATACAGTCTTTTAAGTGTCGAGCAGTATCGATACTACTCAAAAACAGACCCTGTTCGTGTTTTTTCAAAAGTCGACAACCATTGAAGCTTCAATACTCCTCTGCAACTTATTTTTTTTCCAAAAAACCTTAGGGCTTTGATTCATAGCCCTAAAACGACTAGGAAGGTAGCATCAAACTGGGTTTTTGTGAAGAGTAGAGCCTGAAATCATCTCTTCAAGCTCCAAGGGCAGAAAACCCTAAAGGTATGAATTTCAACTTCAATTTTTTTCATAATAAATCAATTTTTGTGTTGTTTCTTCTCATGAATCAATGAACTATGGTCTTATTGATGAATGCATGCTACATGCATGGATTTAAACACTGATTTGAGGAATTTTGGAAGAACAGAAGAAATTTTGAAATTTTTTTTTTCTAAAAATTAATCATTTCCTCTTCTACTATTTATATAAGATGTTTAGACCATTGATCTACCATCTTTGCTTCTCAGTTATAATTTTTGAGTTTATTTTTTATTTTTTTTTATTTTCTGGTTAAAAAAATAGAAATATAATTCATATAATATTATTTTTTTTTCATGTAAAATTTGACTATTCTCTCTTTCTTTCTCTCTCTCTCTTTCTCTCTCTCACAATTTCTATTCATCGATTCCCTATTTTGGTCTTGATTTGTCTTTCCAGTAGCAGTAACAATAATATGTACATGACTTTAACCTATTTTTTTTTCATGAATCAACATTTTTTATTGTTAAGGGGAAATTAGTTGTCAGATCTAAGATATATGTTGTCCAGTACTAGTTAAGGCCTAGATATTTTTCTTTTTTTTTTTCCTTTCCTTTTCTTACATCCTTGTTGTTTGTCGATTCTCTATGGGGTATACATGACTCCATGAATTTGATTTCTATGCCATGATGTGTGCTCTTTTTTCTTCTGATCTCAATGTTCCTCTACAATTTTGTTAAGTTTTAGGTCTTGCTTTCCTTTAATTTTTTATAATGCTAGTCTCGGTTGTAGGGAAAACTATAAAAAATGGTAAGGGTTTGGTATGTTTGTGTTTGTTTCCATTGAGATGGGTATTTACTGAAGATGTAGTTTTTAGTATTATTTGCCTTTTTAAGGAAAATGGTTTCCAATAGGATTATAAATTGGTTTTAATAAAAAGACATGGTTTTGTATATTTTTTTGTTGTTTTACAATACGTAGGGTATTCAGTTAGGAGTTTATGTGTATCCATGATGTAAGAAACATTTTCTTTCTCAATGTTGCTAATTGTAGTGTTTTTATGCTTTAAAATTGTGTTTTATATGTTCCTTAATCATTTTTGTGCGTATCTTGCCCCGTATCCATGCGTATTCATGCGTATCCATCGTATCCACGATATGATACGATACGTCTCTTAATTTCAGCTGACCGATACAGTACCGATACACGATACTTGATTCCTTGGTTCTTGTGGAGATTACCAGGGCTATAGCTGCACAGATGAAGGGAGGTCAGCAGAAAAGGGCAGAGAAAGAAAAAAATAAACAACAATTTAGGGAAGTAATCCGAGGCACAGTACATGGTTTGGATGATGATAGTTCAAATGATGATGGTCCAGATATCAGGGGTTTGACTGAGGAAGAGGCCAGAGATTTGAGACGGGCAACAATGGCTAGTAAAGTTAGCCATGAGATGGAAATGGAAAGGTTAAGGCAAAGAGCCTTAGGGGCAGGTGGTAGTAGATCATTTCAACAGTTTGAAGAACCACAAACACAGAGTAAGGGAGGGTTGGCTTCTACTTTAGAAGATCAAAAAGTACTAGAGCACAACCCTAGGCACCACCACCTACTGCTAAGGATGAGGATTATGTTGAGATTCTACAGCAGGATCTAGCAGTTTTTAGAAAGGCTGGCGCCAAACAGAAGAGATTGAAGAATATGTGGAACTGGAAGGGTACAAAAGAATTTATTGGGGATGTCTTTGCTAGGTGGTCCATCTATAATAGTATCCCAGCAAATGCCAGTGGTGGCCTATACTATCAGCCTTTCTTTGATGCAGTTAGGCTGGTCCTGGTGTTAAAGCCCCCATTCCATATGAAGTGATGATGTCTATCTCCCAAGAATTGAAAAAGAGCTAGAAGTATGGATAGAAGGGTTAAGGAATAATTGGGGTACATATGGGGTCACTATTATGTGTGGTGGTTGGACTGGTCCCACTAGAAAGTCCATCATCAACTTCATGGTCTACAGTAATGGGAAGACATCATTCTTGAAGTCTGTGGATGCATCTGCATGCACAAAAGATGCTAATTACATCTATGGATTGCTATAGACAGTGGTAGATGAAGTTGGTGCTACAAATGTGGTGCAAATTGTGATAGACAATGGCAGCAATTACAAGAAGCCAGGAGAGATGATGATGACTAACTATAACCTTTTTTGGACTCCATGTGCTGCCCATTGCATTGACTTGATGTTGAAGGACATGGGCAAGATCCAAAAAGTAAAGCAAGTAGTTGAACAAGCACGCTAGGTGACAACATTTGTATACAACCATGGCTATTCTTTGAACTTGCTAAGGGAGAGATGTGGAGGGGACTTGGTAAGACCCGACATTACCAGATTTGCTACCAACTACATAGCACTAAAGAGTTTTCAGGCAAATATGGTAGGCCTCAGATCGATGTTTGCATCTGAGGACTGGTTTGGGTGAAGGGAGTTTAGCTCTCCTGCTGGGGTTCAAGCACAGACTACTATAGTTTCAGAGGAATTTTGGAGAACACTGAAGGATGTAGTCAAAATTCTAGAGCCAGTGGTGAAGGTGCTGAGATTAGTGGATACAGCATTCTAGCCCACCATGCCACATTTATATGCTGCCATGGATATGTTGAAGGACCGTATAAAAACTGTGTTTTCACGTGGAAACAAACATTTTGTGAAGATTATCAAAGATCGATGGGAGAGTCAGCTGATGCACCCATTGCATAAGGCTAGTGAGTATATTTAATAATATTTTTAATTTAATTCTACTTAATAGTTAGTACTCTAATTTAATCTGGCGACTCATATTTTGCAGCATACTATTTGAACCCCAAGTATCAATATTCACATGTGCTTGGGCTCAATTCTGACCTTATCGGTGGGTAAAAGATGTTGTAGCAAAATTGGTGCTAGATTATACTGTACAGGCACTGGTCAATCTGGAGGTGAGTTGTATGGTTTAAGTACTGAATTATTTGAATATCCATATATTACAATGGCTAATGGTTATAAATTTTGAAATGGGTGTAGATTAAAATGTTCAGAGATGGTCTTGGGAGTTTTGGAACTCCCGCCGCAGTGGCTGGACAAAATAAGACCGATCCTGGTATGGAATTATGGAAATTGAAATTTTCAAGTAACTTATTTTATTTAATATGTGTATTAAAATGTGTTATTCATTTTGTGCAGCTGAGTGGTGGTTGTTGTATGGCGAGCATGCAGCTGAGTTGAGGAGAATAGCAATCAAATTCCTATCTCAGACATGTTCCGCATCTGGGTGTGAGCGAAATTGGAGTACTTTCTCCCTTATCTATTCAAAGAGGCGGATTAAATTAGGCTCTCAACGGCTAAATGACTTGGTCTACGCCATTACAACATGAGACTAAGGGTACAGTGCTTGAAATTTGAACAAAGAAATGAACAAGAGCTGATCGAGCTAGCCGACGTCTTCTAACTATCTTCAGATGAAGAGGATCTCTATGTGGAATGGGTGAGAGACAGATCAGTTCCAGTGATGGATGAGCCTGGTGGGATGCCCGATCTCACTGTGTCTGCTCCGATGGGTTCTAATCTCGAGCGATTTATGTCCTCGGATGAGGGTTGTGTACAAGCACAGTCGCCTAGACTGTTTGACCCCCCAGCTGGTAGTGACCCAGAAGGTAATGATGATACAATGGATCAAAGTGGTTGGTCAGCTTCTGATAGTAGTGGTGGTGGTGGTGGTGGTGGTGGTTATGATGGTGGTGGTGGTGGTGGTGGTGGTGGTGGTTATGATGGTGGTGGTGGTGGTGGTGGTGGTGGTGGTTATGATGGTGGTGGTGGTGGTGATCCTAGACTGAATGTACCCATTATTAGATGGACCGGCGAGAGTCAGTATACACACACTACACAGGATCCAGATCATGGTGGATGCACATCTTCATCACGGCCTATACACGTAGGTCTCGTCAACGAGAATGCCCTTTGCAACCAGTGGAAGAAGGTCGATGGGGGTCGTAAGTATGCGGACCTATTGTATCCTAGGTAGCTAATGATCAAAGTAGTGACAGGCATGGAAAAGCTTTCCTAAAAAAGTTTTCAATTGAATCTATATATGTAACAAGAGAACATGAAATAAAAGAGACTTGAACTCTGGAGAAAAACCTCTCTCATTCTGTTGTCATTGCTTTCAGTCGAGTTTTTTCAGTATCTAAGCTCAATAGGAAAGGAGATAGTATTGATAAACTGTGTCTCGGGGAACCCTTATTTTCTGAAGGAGCTTCATTGTTTCATTGAGAGTTTCATATTGTCTGTCTTGGTAATTCCATTCCGGATTCTAGCGACAACAGTTTGGCGCCCACCGTGGGGCCTTGACACACTTTGTTTGTTCAAGTATCTCCTTTTCCATCGAGTCAGAGAAATGAAGGGAAGAAAGAGAGAGAAACATTCCCAACTTTCTCCCTCTGCTCCAATTCCATTTTCCCCCAAGCAACTTAGCCAGTTTTCTTAACATTGGCATGGCACTACCAGGAAGAGCTGAAAGTTCTTATAACCTACGGGAAACTCAAGCCCGGCGGGCTGAAGCGAATATGGCCAGAGAACGGGTAGATGACCCAAGGGGACAAGATCCCCAAGATGTGTTTCCAGAGGAGCCAACCAATGATGGAGCAGGTGGTCCCAATCCAAATCCATCCCAATACGTTTCCAGGGAGCAATTTGACAGATTGGCCCAGCAGTTGGCCGCTTTGACAGAATTGTTACAACAACGGCCCACAAGAGTACCAGGCAACTTCGGTACCACCAGTAGATGTACCAGAGGTCCCACATAGATCGTGACAATCTATACGTCAAGGAGGGATAGTCCCTCAGTAGATTCGTATCACCGCAGGGGTCGAAGTGGTCAGTGGGAAGATCTGCGACCCCAATCTGTCCTAGAAATCGACCCTACGGAAATCGTTGAAAGTAGCTAAGAGTCCCTAGGGGTCTCTCGCCGGTCGTCTATCTCACGAAGGATGGGGTCGAGGCAAGGTGACAGGTGGGCCAGAGCCGGGATGTACACCAAATCAGAGGTGGTACGGGAGGCCCAAAGGAGGGTCGATGCTGCTCGCTAAGCTCGTGAGGAAGCCCAAGCAAGGAATGAAGAAGCTAGGAGAATCCAAAAAGAAACCCAAGCCATGGTCGAAGAAGTCAAAGGGGGATAGGCAGGATCCTCAGAAGTCGTCCCAAGAGTATCCGAAGTGTCTGATGGAGGAGCAGTGGAGGGTGGAGCTGCTTCTTGAGGAGGAGGAAGACTTGAAGGCGGCATGAGCTTATCCCGGATCACCCTACTCATGAGGGGAATCTGGGAAAAATCGAAGGCCAGAAGATGGGCAGACATCTGCGAGTGCACGACCAAAAGAGCTTCCCGGATGGACCTAGCTCTTTCCTTCTTGAACAGGCCCTCCATGTCCTCAAAGTCGAGTAAGGCTCTCAGGGTCTTCTCTTTGTGTTGCGTCAGAGAAGAGTGGGCTTGCGCTAACTCTTCGGTCAGGCGAGCAATTGAAGACTGCATGTCGACACTTTGCCCCTGCATAACAGCCAAGTCTCCTTTGAGGGCAGCTTCCTTGGTGATAGATTGGGCCAACTCGGCTTGTAACTTGTGATTTTCTGCCAACAAGCTGCCGTTGCAGAACTTTGACCTCCTCCTCCAGTTGGTTGTTGAGATCGGTGGTCGCTTTGAGTTGGTCTGCCATGACCTCATTGGACAGCCACACTTCAGACAGCTCCTTTTGGGCAGTCTCGAAGACTTTGGCACGAGTAGTGAAATGCTCATTCAACCGACGGTACTTAGTCTTCTCGTCAGATAGCCATCTCCGGTTCAACTCCAACGATGCTTCAGCAGTACGCCACTTTATGTCTAGTTCCTTGGCCCGGTCATCTGCTTCTTTGGCCCGCGCCTCTGCTTCCAAGGCTCTTGCCTCAGCGTCATCCCTCTCTTGCTCGACCACCTCAAATTCAGAAGAAAGGGAGTCTTTTTATTCTTTCCATACCTCATCGGCCTCAGTACGAGTTGCAATAGCCGCGTCTCGATCACGGTTGGCTTGGTCGCGCTCTGTGAGGGCAAGGGACAGAAGTCGGCTGTTTTGCTGGGCAGCAGCATACGCCTCTCTCAATTTTCGTACGGAGTTTACTAGCATCTTCCGGTAGTAGTTCGTCCCACACATCAACTACAAAAAGGAAGATAACAAGGAATATCTGTGAGAAAGGGATAAAAAAAAAAAAAAAAAAAAAGAGTTGGAAGGCTTACTTGGTAAAGGGCCGCACATTGGCCCTGGTCGATACCCTCAAGCTGGACATAATTGAAAACCTCGTCATCGGCAGGAAGACAGGCATTATGGATGATTTCTTGAGCTACTAGGCGGTTGCGTAACCCAGTGTCTGTGGAATGTACCCTCCAAGAGGGGACGAATACAGAAGGCTCAGCGGTGGTAGAGCTCGAGCCGGAAGCAGAAGAAGAAGAACTGGTTGAAGGAAAGGTCGAAGACCAGGGGGGTAAGGCGACAGGTTCGACCGGGCTTTTCCCTCTAATACCCTCCTCAGTAGGGTGACTGGGGGAAAAGGATTGAACGGGCATAGAGGAAGTTGAAATTTGAGGAAAGGTAGAAGGGGCCAACGGAGGTAACTCTCCGGACAGGGGACGGAAAGAGGTAACCACAATGGAGTCTGTGGTAAGGGAAGACATACTGGAAGGGACTGGAGGGAAAACTTCCAGACTCGAGGGTGGTGGTGGTGGAGCAGCCAGAATGATCGGTGCAGAATAGGGTGGAGCGTCGACTCCAGAACTTGAATCCACGGTCAGAGGGGGGATGACCGTTGTAGTAGCAGGTTTGGCGTTGTCGGAAAGACTGGATGGCGCCAGGTCGATAGGTGCTACATTCTCGGAGAAACTAGCAGGAACCTGGTCGACATGTGTCTCGTCCGGAAGAAGAGTGCACAGCGGTGGAGGGCCAGCCGGGATCCGTTGCAGGATGTCTTGGGGGGTGTCTTCAGGGAAAATGAGCTTGGGGGTCTCTGAGGAAAGTTTCCTCCTTTTCAATCTGTGCATGGTCTCCGCCACAGTGACGTCATCATCCTCTGTAAAAAAAAAAAATGTGTGTATCAATACAGTTATAGAGTCATAAAGGTCGATAAAATAAAAAAAAAAGAAGAAAGGTGTACGTACCATCCTCGTCGACATCAATGACCGACGGCAACGTGGACCCCCCAGTCGAAGGAAGAGGGTCGGATGCTGGTGCTTCTGGGCGAGCGTCTGGCTCAGAGCTCCCAGAGAGCGGAACACTCGAAGACTCAGGGCCGATGGGAGGAGTGACGCATACTGGAGGCAGCGCGGGAATCTCGGTAGGAACAGTGGGAGCGGCATCCGCGGCTTTTTCGAGGGCCTCCAGTTTTCGGGCCACAAAAGCGATTATCTCCTCTTTCTCTCGTTGTTGGTGGCAGAACAGATCCGTCCCCATAAGGTCTTCCCAAATGCTGTCGTTCAGTCCTTCCACTGTATCATGAACCAACGGAAAATCATTAGAGGTGGAATAAACATGCAACAATGAAAGAGAAGGTTAGTGCTACCATGAAACTTACTTAGTCCGTACAGGTACAAGAATTGGTTGTTACACAGGTCCTCGTACTGGACTGCTCTCCCTCGTTCTTCTACCCGTTCGAGGGTCTCTATCTCAAGCGGAGTCAGAAGCGGAGCGACCCCTACTATGGAGGGGTCGATGAACTGCCATCGGTTTCCGATGGGGAAGGAGTGCATACCTTGAAGAGTATGACCCCATTTTATTATAGCCCTAAAGAACCTCTCTTTCCAATGAGGCACAGAGGAGGGGGTGGTTTCAATCATGGGGGAAACTATGTCGAAGTTCCGACGGAAGAAATAGTAAGTACCGTTGGGTTTGGTTTTATGGGTCGAGGGTTCGTGCCAGATCAGAACCCCCACATCGAACAGAAACTGGAAAAACCTCAATGTGGGGGGTTCTCGACATCGAAGGAAGAAGATGATAAAGGAATGAATGTGAGCCCAAGAGTTGGGTGGAAGCTGAGTAGGGGCTAGGCTATAGTAGCCTAGAATCTCAAATACCAAGGGATGGCAAGGGAAACGAAAGCCGGACAGAAACATGTTGAGATTCACCACCATCCTATGAGAATAAGGGTGGCATGCTCGGTCCTCCGGAACCGGAACAATTAACTCAACAGAGTCAGGGACACAAAAGGAAGCCCTAAGATCCTGAAGTTTAGGTTCAGTTATGATAGACTTCACCGAGGAAGCCACACAGAGAGGACCAGCCTCATCGGAGATATCGTGGGAAGAGCTTCCAGGGTTACCACTGGAGCTCTCCCCACCCTGAGTAGATTGCGGGGGGTGCGATCGACGCAGGGTAGGCTCAGAAGCATGACTGACAATGGCTTTGTCGCGAGCCATGATGGGTTAGCAGAGAAGTAAAAATAGAGAACAAGAAAAGCGAAACTTACTCGGATAATGATCGGATCACCGGAAACCTCTACGGAAAGAAGATGTCGTTGATAGAGTTGGGAAGGTAGAACCAGAAAACTTCGGGAGAGAAGGCCTTCGTGAAAATTCCAGAAACAGCGGGAGCGCCAGGAAGAAGATAAGAAGAAGGATGAGATTTTTATAGGTTTGCTGGCAGGTGGGTTACAGTCTGATAGTCATGATAGTTCTTGACCGTCGTGACTGTCAGACTAGATGCAGACGTAACTTTTAGGAGGAAATGACGTGTGGACGGGTGCGATGATTATTAAGAGGCGGGAGATATGCACTGTTCAAAAAACAACGGCTCGATGAAAATGGTAACGGCACCAGGAGCATTTAACAGAGATTAACTCTAATTATGGTGAAATGTTACGGGTGCTAGGCCAGGGATGCGGGCGTTCAAGTTTCGAAAAAGAAGGACCAATAGAGATAATCATGTCACAGAGAAGTCGGCGGAAGATCGTCCACGTGCTCAGAAGAGGATATTTTCCCTTAAAGATATGTCTCCTTCGGTCGAAATGACGCGAAGGAGACAAGGGGGTTCTGTTAGGGAAAATAATGGTTGATTAAATCTAACCGTAGAAAGAGAATTTCAGATGATCTTTCGGGGATGAGCACGTGGCGTTCATCTACGGTACATGGTATGAGAAGGAAGATATTGCGGAAAATATTGTAAGGGACCTATGTTCGACCCTCTATGCTGACTCGGATAAGATGCGACTGATTGATGTGGGTTGTTGGCCATTAATGGATTGTCATTAATGGCCATAAATGCTGACAACAACCATAAATGCAAGGCATGCTGATTTGATCCGCCGAGTCACTAGATCTAGGTCGAAATCGGCGGATAGTCAGAACCTTACTTGGTAAAAGCGCAAGGACAGAAACGGACATCTGAGGGTATGGGGAACATGACCCAAAAGAGGGGTCGAAGAAGGTCGATGGGGGTCGAAAAGTGATTGACAAGACATTATCGCACGATCTAGGGGGTCGTAAGCATGCGGACCTATTGTATCCTAGGTAGCTAATGATCAAAGTAGTGACAGGCATGGGAAAGCTTGCCTAAAAAAGTTTCCAATTGAATCTATATATGTAACAAGAGAACATGAAATAAAAGAGACTTGAACTCTGGAGAAAAACCTCTCTCATTCTGTTGTCATTGCTTTCAATCGAGTTCTTTCAGTATCTAAGCTCAATAAGAAAGGAGATAGTATTGATAAACAGTGTTTCAGGGAACCCTTATTTTCTAAAGGAGTTCCATTGTTTCATTGAGAGTTCCATATTGTCTGTCTTGGTAATTCCATTCCGGATTCCAGCGACAACAACAGTCTCTTTTCAGTCCCAAATTTGCAGAGAACCACGCCCCCACACCAGCCAATATATGCTCACTTTACTCCACATTATAGTGAATTGTATCCAATGTTAGGTATCTTTAGAAACTTCCCGGATCATGTGTATGAGAAATATGTGGAAGACTACCAGACCTTCTATAGCCAAAGGATGTCGTGGCAGGACTTTGTTTATCAGACCGAGATATATTTTCTTCAGCAAAGTCAATTTAATCAGATGGAACCTGCACGCCACTTTACATATGATTAGACATTGGGATGGACTGATGGGAATATATTATTTCATTTTGAGTATTTAAGTTTTTCATATAATGAGCACTTGTGAGTTATGTCATTTTATGGGATTTATGATTTATGAATGTATGATTTTCCGACAATGTGATTACTTTTTATGCTTCAAATGTGTTTATATATGTTAAATAAGTATTTTCCTGCAATATATAGCCTTAAAATGGCTTTAAAATGACCTTAAAACATCAAAAAATGGCTTAAACCATAAAAAAAAAATGTCCCTTTGGGAGTTTCTGCAGGTTTTCGGGTCGAGATCTCGGTAATCTCGGTTTTCTCAAGGGTCGAGACACCCTCGAGATCCGAGATTTCGAACTATGCTCATGACACAGAATTGCTGGCAATGTTAATTGCTCCCTGATTATCACACATCATATCTATAGACTTGGTGATAGGAAACCCATTTCTTGAAGAAAAGACCTCGGCCACTTCAACTCAGTTGAAGTATGACAATGACTTACACCCTGAAAGCATCTGCTGAAGTTTAGATAGAAAAAGTGCCCAATCTGAGTATGCCATTGAAGAGGAGAGACACCATTAGCAGAAAAGGCTGTATTCAAAGAAGCTTCATGATCCATATAATATAGCCCATCATGCCCTCCACCAATCTTATTCTTTATCCAAAGATCTTGAAAGACACAAGAGGAAGGATAAAATGTAACAGAACAATTGAGACATTTTGTAAGTTGACAAACAGACAAAAGATTCAAAGGTAACTAGAGAACATCAAGAACATAAGATAAGATAGGGAAGGAGTAGGTGAAACAACAGAGGAAACCATGGTGGGCCCATTAGCAAGGATAACCCGGGATGTGAAACATGTTTCAATGCGAAAAGAAAACAACTTGGGCTTATCAGTCATGTGGTTAGATGCACCAGAATCAATGACCCAGGAATTATGGGATAAGGACGACTAAAGAGTGATAATACTTGTATGAGCAATAAGTGTGGCTGTAGATGTGGAAGCAGAGGTCTAAGTGATGTGGTTAGATGCAATAGAATCAATGACCCAGGAATTACGGGATAAGGAGGACAAAAGAGAGAGAGTACTAGTATGAGCGATGAAAGTGGTTGTAGATGTGGAAGCAGAGGTCTCAAGTTGCTGGATATGTTTCAGTAACAAGAGTGACTTTTCCAAAACATTAGTAAGGAGTATATATTTAACTCTTACCACATTCCTTTCAAGGAACTATAATTTTTGCCAATGGACTTGTTACCCTGTTTAAAATTAAATATCTTCTCATTTAATTTATATATATGAGACATATTCTTGTTGTGGGAGAAAATCTCTTTGAGATCATTCCACACATCCTTTGGATCCAATTGGGGGCTCCATACTGTTCCACAACCACATAAGGAGTGTATCATTTTCTTGAATCCACTCAAACTTTGTTTGGTTGCAACGGGAATTGAAGGGAAGGGAAGTGAAATTTTTTAACTTTAAAAGGAAATTTTTGTAGAGATTACAACACATGCTATCATATTTCTATGTAACTAATTCCAAATCATTCCATATTTAGTTATTAACTTACACTTCACTTTGCATTCAAATCCCTTGCATTTAAAAGGTAAAATAAATTTTACATCTTACAATTATCATTACTAAATATGTTAAGAAATTTAGGTAGTTTATACAATTATGTTATGTTACAACTATAAAAGTTTCTTTTTAAAGTTAAAAAATTTCACTTCCTTTCCCTTCAATTCCCTTGCAACCAAACAAAACCTCAGTGAATACCTTAGAATCAGCCTTAGGAGGATGAGACATAAGATATTTTAGTTGTTCTATGGCATTTTATATAAACTTTAACAGCTTGCACCTGTAATAGGTAATTAGAAGCTCCGTTGTGCTTTATAGTAGTGATCTGAACATTCACACTATCTGTGGAAGCTTTTGAGTCATTCATGGTAATAATCAACCCTAAATCAGCACAATATCTCCACAGTACTATAACAAAGTAAAGAAAAAGAAAGAGAAAGAGAAGGAGAAGAAGATGGAGTGAATAGAAGGAGAAGAAGATGGAGTGAATAGAAGGAGAGAGAGAGGATCGATGAGAGGTATCTCTCCCGTCGTCCTAGCTTTATTTATAATGAATAAGAGAGTTACAATAAACAAAGTAAGTCTATGTCAACTAGGAAATATAAAACTAGTAGAAGTAGAATTAATCTACTCTAGAACTAAAAAGAAACTATTGAGTTACATAGAATGACTAATTACCAAAACACCACCAGTGACAGACTAAATAGTATATTAAACATCACCATAATATAAGAATCTCAACACTCCCACCCCAGCTTGGAACAACAAGAATAGATTTGAACCGCAACACGGTCTTCAGTTAGTGACACCAATTAACGAACACCAAGCAGCATAGGTTCTTCCTACAGAAGGTAGATAGTAGTAGTAGTAGTAGTAGAGTAGTAGTAGGCTAGTAGTAGCAACTGTAGTAGTAGTAGCAACAATAGTAGCAATAGTAGCAACAGTAGCAGTAGCAGTAGCAACAATAGTAGCAGCAACAGTAGTAGTAACAATAGCAGTGGTAATAGTAGTAGTACCAGTAGTAGCAGTAGCACCAGCAATAATAGTAGTAGTAGTAGTAGCAGCAGTATTAGCGTAATATAGGTCACTGCAAACCAAGTAGTAGTAGTAGGCTCTTTCATGAGCAAAAAAGGTAGTAAGCTCCATCACGAGCAAAGAATAGTAAAGTTGGATCACGTGCAACTGGATTTAAAGTTGCATCACGTGCAACAAATAGGCTGAACAATGATAATGTATCTCTTCCATGAGCAGACATGAACATGAGCAATGTATATGTTCCGTTTCCCACTCACGTGAAGCATTGTAAGTGAAATAATGCAGAGGATGCAAGAAGAAAGAGAGTCCACCATTATTCGACAGTAGCAATTAGTAGCATATCGAAGGATGAACAGTACAAGAAATCTCATAAGCAAGGGTAGCCACAAATAAAATCTCAATAAAATAATCTCCAATCATCCCCTGGCGGTAGCAACAATAACCAGCCCATATTCGGTGTAGAATAACACTAGGAATAAAGTATCCAAATTTTAAGGCAATCCGACAATTGGGTTCATAGTTTTTGAAGTATTCAGAATTGTTTGGGACATCTTGGAAAGGCAAACAGACCCTTAGGAAGGCAACAAATGGACTCCAATGGCAATATGGTAATTGCTAGAACAATCCAAGGTAAAGTAATCAAAGGAAAGGACCGAAGAGGAAATATATTTAATGTTTGAAGGCAAACATGGAAGTAAAAGTGAATGGAGGACAAAACAAGATTAGGTTTAATGAGGAGGGTATTTCAGGAATCTTACCAAATAGGAAAGGAAAACTTAAAGATAGGGTTAGCAGGAATAAAGGTTGAAAGGAGGGGGTAAATCCACATTGGCCCCTCGTGCAGGCTTGTTTCTGCTAGAAACTCACTTTTTCTCCTATTGCTCTTGTTCTAGTGAACACTATGTTGTACATTCCATAATCATGTTACTGTATAGGTTTGAAACTAAATGGGAAAGAATGAATTAAATGACAACTCATCGTTGTTCTGTAACTAGAAGTGAGGGATAACTAAGTAATAAGGGATTGTAAGAGGGGTAAAATTGGAAAGATAAGGAAGGAAAACAATTCACGACTGTGTCTGGAGTCATCTTCTACCTTTGACCAAACCAGAGGCGGAAACCCTACCTCGATTCAGCCCTTGTATCTCACTTAATACAACTCCAATGGAGCTGAAACTTTTGGGTATAAACCTGAACTCATATTTCTCTTGAATCCAACAAACAAAGATGTCAAACAGCCCTAAAATTTTCTCAAAGTGAATTTGGCGGTAGACTCAGAGTTTGATTTGGTTTGAGATGTGGTTCTCATAGCAGAGGTTTGATTCAGGCCCAAAATCCTAGGACTCAGGTCTGCCTTGGATAGGTAAAAGAATCCCTCAAATAACAGCTCAAGCTGGTGAGCCTTGACGAATCTACCACTCAATCGTTTAGCCTCTGAATTACCGCTAATGGTACGCAGTGAACAGTGATTGGAAATAAAAAATAAGAAACAAAAGGAAAGGTAGAGAGGAAGGATTAAGGAAGGAAATATAAACTACGATCCAGCAATCAGAAAAGATAATCCGAGGAATTAATAAAAACTCACTCAGCAAACCAGAACTAAGAAGGAAGATGCAGCAGTGGTGGCAAAGGTGGTTGCACACCATAATGGAGAACCTTAAATGATTCTCAAACTGGCAACCCAGGTAATTGCTGTGATACCATGTAACAAAGAAAAGAAAGAAAGAGAAGGAGAAGAAGATGGAGAGAGAGAGAGAGAGAGAGAGAGAGAGAGAGAGAGAGAGAGAGAGAGAGAATAAGTGAGTTACAATAAACGAAGGATGTCTATATCAACTAGGAAATATAAAACGTGTAAAAGTAGAATTCTTTTACTCTAGAACTAGAAGGAAACTATCCTATTTGACTACACATAGTGTAGCCGAGTTACATAGAATGACTAATTACTAAACATCACCAACACTAGTGACAGACTAAGCAGTATACTAAACATGACCATAATATAAGAATCTCAACAAGTACAAACTGAAAACTTCCCGCCCGCACATATATCAGCAGAACACAAATAGCCAACAGCAGAAACTTTATTCACAGCAGCATGCTTTGCGTCCCAAGCCGAAGAGCCAAAATCCCAACAGATGCAGCAGTAGGAAACCCTAGTTTTCCATGCGTTTTCCAAATTAGGGTTTAAGGCATCACAAATGCAGTAGTAGGTGGCTGCACACCAAGGTATGAAGAAGAAAATATCAAAAGGAACCTCAAACCAGCAAGAAAAGACCATGCTCATTGATCAGCCTTGCTGATACCATGAAACAATATCAGACAAGGTACATCAGTAGTAAAGCGCAAAGAAGAAAGGAGAGAAGTTGGAGAGGGAGAAGAGATATATTTAAGGCAAGAACCAAGGAGCTCTCGGTTCGACTCAACCTCTAACCGAGAGCCCTAAAGGGCAAATATATTAATGATAAAAAAGTCAGAGGACCAAAATACCCCTGTGGTCCAGCCCCCAACACTAAACGATATAATCACAAAGACAAAAAAACCAGGAATACCAAAAACACTGAGTCGACATGGCCATCTTAACAATTTTCAATTTTTTTTCTTCTGATTTTTATCTTCATCATTATAATCATCCTCTACACAGTCCTAGCTTTTTGTTCTTTATTTTTATAATCATCACAGATGATAGACCGCAATCCTTGAAGCAGAGAATGAACAAAACCCAACATCACTCATTGTCTTTCTCGAAATAGATAATTGTTGTCTGTTGAGACTACTGTTGTCAAGGCGTCGTTTAGGCGTCCAAGCGGTTTTTTGAGGGTTGGGCGCTTGGACGCCTTGGGGATGTTTAAAAGGCTGTCACCTAGGTACTCTGGGCGCCTTGGACGCTCAGAATGCCTAGGCGGTCGCCTTGTTGCTTATGTGTGTATAAATCATTAATAAAATGAAAAATTTCACGTACCACCCTTAAGGTTTCCGTTTACTCGCAATTTAATTTCAACCATCCTCTATTATCGGCCACACGTTGTTAAGTTCCCTAACGGAAAAGACGAAAATAGTTTTTTACCCTCATACTAAAAAGTAAAAACCACTCCGAGATTAGGATGCCAATGTTGTCAAAAAATTTATTCCTCGACATTCGAGGTGCTTCAAAGATAAGCCATTGCCAAAATACGGAACTTCACCTGAGGAATTGTTGGACGAGAGATTGAGTTATTCCAAATTCCGGCAATTAGGTACTGAAATATACCCATTCCTCGAAGATTTTGTTTTCCCAATAGAGAAGCTTGAGCTTGGCAAAGAGCCAAAGACTAGGTGATCTCGAGGAGGAGCTTGAATGTGCTCTCCCTTCCTACAGACACTACTACATTTCATGCAACAAAATTCATGTAACAAAGCAGTGAGCCAGTGAAGCCGATATCTCCACATAAATTGCACACATGGTTCAAGGGAAGAGAACTTAGACCCAGAACCGAAGCTCTCGAGTCCTTACAACTTACAAGTAACTCCGGTGAAATAGTAGGGGTTCTGATTCAGTTGCCAGTTTTGAAGCACGCTGGAGTACAAAACCGTACCTTTAAAAGATCACAACTGTTGAGCATCGTTACCTACCCCAAAAAAAAAAAAAAAAAACTATTGAGCATCGTTAACACCTCCATCAGGCGTCAATAACCATTGGCATTCGGCATAAGATTTCCGAAATGGGGGTGGGTTGAATTAATGTAAAGGGGAGGTGCATGAAATTTTTTGTAATATATTATTATTTTTTTAATAAGATTCTAAAATAAACCTTTAGATTGGTTTTGTGTACAATAATATATTGTACACGAATAAACTGAATCATGGTTTATAAAGTATATGGAGTCGTGGACTAAGGAGGGAAACCATTTTGAAAACAAGTTTGAAGCTCGCGATTTAGGGCTCTTGCTGACCTCTTCCTCTTCCCCTCTTCCTCTTCCGGCGGTCGTATTCATAGTGATTCAGTTATGTTAAGTCTGTAATTTTGTTTTATTAGATTAATGTTGTTGTTCATACTTCATCTTCCCCCTCTCTGTGATCTTCTTCTGCTTCTGTTTCTACAATTGAAAGTCCCCAATTTTTTGTTCTTCGGTTTTTCTGCAACACAACCTTTTTTTTCGACTGTCTATTTCTTCTGCAACTTTTTTTCCCCTAATTCTTCTCAGCAACGTGTTCTTCTTCTTCTTCTTCTTCTTACAAGTAGTGTTTTTTTTATTCTTCTTCTTCTTCTCCTCCGTCGTCTTCTTCTTCTTCTTCTTCTTCTTCTTCTTCTTCTTCTTCTTCTACTTCTTCTTCTTCTTCTTCTTATTGCAAGTCTGCAACTTTTTTTTCCCTAATTCTTCTCAGTCAGCAACGTCCACTTTTTTTTTTTAATATCTAATATGTTATGTTAATGTTATGTTATGTCTGTAACCCTGTTTCTCTGTAATCTTGCTGCAGAGAATGTTATGTTAATGTTATATTAATGTTAATGTTATGTTATGTTAATGTTAATGTATTTTCTAGAAATAAAAAAAATACATTGGGAGTGCCTTGGTCGCCTCGGCGGCGCCTAGGATGGCCTAGGATGGCCTCAAACGCCTTGTCGCCTTGACAACTATGTTTCAACTTGAAACTGTTTACAGTGAGCTATTGCTCCATGGATTGAGCTCTCAATCTCTCAATTTGCACTGCTGCTGCTCTTAAGGAACTGAACTGGCCAAGTTGAGCTGAGGTTTGGATCCAAAGATTTTGAACTACAATCCTTCAGAATCTCTAAACTCGAAAACGAAATCAAGAGTTGCCATCAAATGTTTTATTATCAACCATCTGAGTTAAAATTAAAGAGAACAGGGAATCCCTAGGAACATTGAACACTGTAATTTGAAGTCCGAACATTAGGGGAAATGAGGAACCTGATCCAATCTAGAGAGAGAGTATTGTTGGGGCAATTCAGGAACATAAGTACTCAAATCTGCTAAAACCCCACAAATTTTATTGGCAACAAGCAAGGTAAATTAAGCGTTACAATTCTGTAGTTTGCACTGAGCAACTATAATTCTATAACAACTTAGTGAAGTGATTATATCACCTAAGAATCCAGAAAGCCAAAAGATGACACCATTCAAGTTTACGAACTGCAACACATCATAGTTTCCAAACTCAAAAACTATCAAGTGTTCTTTAGAAAAGCAAAACATCAAATGCTGCCATCATGTTTTTTTGTTGTTTAATCCCTACATTTCTGGGTTCAAATCAAAAGAAACAAGAAATCCCTAGAAACAAGGAAAGCTGTAATTTGAAGTTAAAACATAAAGCCCATTTGGGTTGCACGAGAAGGACAACAAAGAAGAAGAGCCCGACAAAAATGACTAAGATGAGGACTTGGTTGCTTAGTGGTGTTTGATTATTTTGGATCGGCAAGTTCCTCTTGATCCCCCTCCTCGTCATCCTTTCTTGTGCAGCAGAAGTGGGCTTGCACTCGTCTTCCTCCTGTAACAGATTGGGACTGGCTTGAAATGTGCAGAACTTACCAGAAATTTCTTGAAGTGGCTGGCGGGGGAACAATAGTTCCCCCAGGGAGGATATTCCAGTGTTTCTTTGTTTAATGTTCTACTTGATTTTTGGGTTCTCTGTTCGTGGTTCTTGGGAGGACTTACAAATCCAAGCATGACTAGGGATTACCCAAATCCCCTCTACGATGGTTGAACCTACTCATCTGTTGTGGATTCGATATGGTACGATGACCAGGAGTTTCCTCATGCCACAAATCACGATCATTATTTGGTAGAAATATCCAGCGATTGTGCAGCAGAAACGGCTAAATTTCGATCGTTCTAGCAGGCCTCTGGGTTTATTTGGAATTATAATCCCCAATCTACACTTTTACCCATTAAATTTTACTCATCTAACATTTGCCACTACTATATGTGAAATTACAATATTTGCCCATCTCTCGAAGGTTGAAATCACACTGAGGGGTATATGATGTCAGATTACAAATTCTGTTTGTAACCTGTTTGACTGGTTGGGATGCCCTCTTTACTTGTTAAAATGGATTTGTTTGACTTGAAACTTAGCTGAATGGACCAATATACTTCTGGTTTTAAATTAAAAAGGCTTTGTAATAGCATCAATCACATGGATAAGTTTTGAGCTTCTAAAATATCCCAAAGAAAAATATACTGAAATGGCCCACATAAAACTCAACTCAACTCGGCGTTATCCCAACATAATGGGGTTGGCAACGGGGATCCTTTTCTCCAATCATTTCTCTTTGAAGCCATATTTGTTTCTAGCCCTAAGCTATGCATGTCTATCCTTATCATTTCTTCTAGAGTCATTTTGGGCCTACCCATGGCTCTTTTAGTTCCTTCAATCTGAAACAAATCACTCATCTGTACTAGAGCATTCAAAGGTCTCCGTTGCATATGTCGATGCTAACTCAAACAAATTTTGTCACGACTTTTAATGTATTGGATCTATTCCTAAATTAACTCTAATTTGTTCATTTCTTATTTTATCTTTTCTAGCTGTACGATTCATCCATCTCAACATCTTCATTTCAGTTAAATTAAGTTTGTTTATTCCTAAATTAACTCTAATTTGTTCATTTCTTATTTACTTTCTGCTGCGATTCCCCACCCAACACTTCTTCGTTAAATTAAGTTTGTTTATATGTTGTTTCTTTACCGCCCAACATTCTGCCCATACTTTATTGCTGATCATATAACTTTCCTATAAATATTCCCTTTGAATTTTAAAGGAATTCGTCGATCAAAGAATACTCCAGATGCACCCTTTTACTTCTTCCACCCTATTCTAATTCTTTGTATCATTATTCTCTATTTCTCCTCCTTTATTTATGATTGAATCTAGGTACCTAAAGTTTTCACTTTGCAATAATACCTTTAAAAGATTAGATTTGTTCCCCAATGTTTGCAGTCCTGCTGGAGCTGAATATGGCCTTCCAGGAAGAAGCACCAACCTTTTTTTGGAATTAGAGATGCTTCTGTATCACAAATTATGTATCTTTGGTTTGAGATTATATATATCTATGGTTGGCAACTGGATGGGTTGGGTGGCGTATGAGTCATTTAAACAGGAGTTAATCCATTTATCAAATGGGTGAGAATGCTCAAAACTAAACAAACTTTGTTTCATCTGTTAAATGTTTTTCTTCAAATTTTCATAATAACATTGGGATTCTTTAGTTTCAAAATTTGTGTTATTGGCCATAGCTGGTGCATCCCCAACCAGCTCTCAACATTGTTGGATCCATATCTGGCCCAAATTGACCATACCCTGCCCTGCTCACCATAAATAAACTTACATTCTCCAACTCCATCTTCTCCACCTGTCTGGTCATACCTTAATCAATCCTCAACTAAAATGGTCTGTCTTCAACTTCAGCTCCACGACCTCTAAGCAACTTCCTGAGCCATCATATTTCCCCTTCCTCTTCCTTCTTGAGATGCCTGTAATACATCTTCTTCGCTGGTTCATATATTGCATGGCTTAACAAACAGGTTTTATGGTCCTCTCTTGATTTCAGACCCACCTTGCCAGCTATCTTGATTTCTGCTTCATGAATGCAGCTTCTGATGTCAACTCTTTGATCTCCTCCTTGGATGCAAACAGTGTCATCCTCTTTGCCTCCAGTATGCTCTTTTGCAAGTCAACCTTTCTTGACTACTTGGCTTGAGAGCATTGAGAGGAGGTTAGGGAAGATATTGTAGTCAATGAGCTCAGTGATGAGGGCATAAATGGTCAAATGCTGCAGTGCCAATGACATAGGTGATGAATTGGGGTTGTAAGGTGATCGGGTTGGGAAGGACAGAGTTTCCTGACATCATAGATGATTAGGATTTTGCTCCTGCCATTCGCATTATTGGAATCAGAAGAGACAGTGGGGATTTGAGGTTGGTGATGCCGTGATGGTGGTGGCTTTTTGTGAGGGTTCCACAAATAGATTTTTATGTTTTTCCCCCTTTTTTTAAGTCACAGGATCTAAGTATGATGAGAAGAGGGGAAGACATCGAATTTGTCTTACCCGTTTTGGTCCCTAATTGGTCCCTCGACCAATCGATTAATTTGAGTGGGTTGACAACTCAATTCTTTAACATTAAAAAGGGCATCCTAGTGCATGAGACTCCTGCTACTGTAGGGTATGGGGTGGGAGGGGTAGAATGTATGCAACCTTACCCCTGCAACGCGGAGAGACTGTTTCCGTGTTTCAAACCCATGAGGTTGCAATATGACAACCTCACACCAAGGCTCACCCTCTAACACATTCCTTCAACATTGATGGGTAGAAATTGATGTAGGTCTGTGGATATGGGTTGTTGTTAGGAATAATCTCACATTGGTTAAATTTGGAACCTTAGGTGCCTTATATGCTTGAGAGTCCCTCCGTTTACTAGTTCGAACTTTTGAGATGGAAACTTCATATGGTATCAAAGCTCCAGGTTCCTTCTTATGGTCACCCAAAAAGATGGACCACATGCCATGTGTACTGCCACCCAAAAGAGGGGCAACACTTGAGGGGGAATGTTGGGAATAATCCCACATTGGTTAAGTCTCGAACCTTGGGTGCCTTATATACTTGAGAGTCCCCGCACTTACTAGTTCGAACTTTTGAGATGGAAACTTAATAGTCAGCTCATGGATTGGGTTGTTTTCGCCACCCCTATTATATGGTGTAGTGTTTCATGCTTTGCATGTGACGTATGGTTGGATTTCATTTGAATACCGGGTCAATTGTCACAACCTTCCATTCTTTTCTTATTCATCTTGAATTAGAAGAAATGTTTGTTTCCTGTTCCTTTGAAAGAAGTCAGTTAGCTAAGAATCCTTTATTTAGTTTGTTGTTGTCATAAGCATAGATGTCATAGCGTCAAAGTGAACCTAGATGGTGGTTAGACACCTTAGTGCTTAGGTGGGTGCCGAAGCGACTAGACATATACCGAAGGGGTTTGAGATTAAAATGTTATGTTTTAAAATGTTTTTTTTTTTTTTTTTTTTGGGGGGGGTGTGGGGATATGTAAAATTTTTATTTCTTTTACTTGTCAAAATAGGGGACAGTAGATAAAATTAAAAAAATATCATCTTTAAAGGTTAACAAAAGAGAACTCATTTTGGTCTTCTTCATCTTTTGATGTCGGTGGCAGAAAGGAACTGGTGCAGACTGAGTTCTAAGTACAGACCTCTCTCCTCCTCTTAGCAACCTTTTTCAGCTATAGTGGCATCGGCTATTGCTTATTCTTCTTATTTTTCATTCTCTTTGGTTTTTCTCCTCATTTTCCCTCTTTCCATTATTGTTCCCTTTATTTCCTCTCCCTTTTCCTCAACTATTTCCTTTCTTTTCAGCCCAAATTTTCTGTCTGGGTGCCTTGAACGATGTGGTGACCAGTACGTAGGCATTCAACAGCCGCTTGGATGCCTAGATGATGCATTGACAACTGTGGTCATAAGGACTTCTAAGATGGTGCGTGTTGCTGCCTAAGTGTTCACAAGTTGAGGTTGTTGGATCACCCATAAGATTTGATAGCAAGAAATTGGTGTTACAATTGAAATGGGATGATCCTCTCTTTTAAAGTTATTATTAGCTTTTGGATTTTTTGTTAGGGGAAGGGTTGGGGTTAAAATATTGGTTGGCATCTTGATAATTTTTTTTTTATGTAGGTCTGAACTGCTGCCTGCTGATATACTTATAATGAAGCTGCTGTGGCAGAATTCCCTTTAGTAAATGAAGGCTGCATGTTTGTACAGACTATTGGATTGTAAATCTTTTGCAGATCAAATTTCTGTAAATTCTGTTGTTCGTTAATGTCTCATTTTATGAACAAACACACTTCAGGATTGCTGAGCTAACTTATGAGTTCTTGGGACTGCCGACATCACATTTTTTATGTTTATGAGTTCCAATTGTTGTCGTTTGTAGGGTGATTGATCTTATTTGTATTCTCCTCTTATTTTGAACAAATTGTTCTTGTTTATAGCCTGTTTGTGTGCGTGAGTGTCTGTGGGACAAAAACCGGTTGTTTGACTTTTGTCTATTAACCCAAGCCAAAGTAACAGTATACTCTGGTACAAGAGCTAAACAACAAAAACCACATGGGTTTTGACTGATGAGCAAGACTGCTAGGTCTGTTACAACTTCCATCTGCTGTTGTAGAAATGTCTAATCCCCATACAAAGGATCCAAAATCAAAAGGTGGAAAGCTAAGATTTAGGATGCCAACAATTTCTGAAAGATCAGGAGCAGAAGAGTTATTGCGGCACAATTTGGCGACCCATAGCTCTGCCATTTATATCCACATCGAGCAGGGGTGGGATAATCTCTGGCATATGCGATAAGGTGACTGAACACAGGAGTTGAAACAGCAGTTTGATACAGGATGTATGCCACTTATCTGCCCTCTAGGGATAGGATCCAAAGCTGTGGTGAGAGTTCCAAATTTGGTTTTGATGCACCAAAGGAGTTTCAATCCTCTGGAATAAGAGATGCAAGGATACTCATGTTTGCCATCTTTTAATTGATGGGCGAAACCTAAGTAGGTGTTTTTGTATATTTTCCAGGTTCAGGTATTGGTTCCATTGACCAGAAGAATCTCTGATGCCTGGGTCTTCCTCGGGGTGTGTGTGTGTTGTTTTTTTTTTTTTTTGGTGGGGGGGGGGGTGGTGGATTAGGAGAGAATTAGGAGAAAAGGTCATTAGTTGATGATGTAAAATAGGATCTTTTTAGATTGCAGTTGTTCACTAATCATTACTTTCTATTTTCATCTTTATAAAACAAATGTTTTCTCTAGGAAAAAAAAGAGCCTCTTAAGAGTCATTTGCTTACCATGGTCGGGCTGACATGTCATCCTAAGCTCTAACAAATTACTTTTGTTTGATTGATTAATTACATTTAATAGGTAAAATGGATTAAGCAACCATAACATGGAAGTGCAGGTGTGTCAGGCCAGGAATTCCTCCTCTTTAGGTCAGTAAGGTGAAGACGGATTTTGTGTGGTGATTGGCACCTCCAAATGCCTGACTGATCCAATGGCCTAGTTTAGAGGAAGGATTGCCGCCTCAATCCTTCTCTCCTTTTTTTTTTTGGTTTACGTATTTATCTGCCCAATAGGGGCTTTGACTATTACTATAGATTTACAAGGGATTGGAGGTGGAGGGGGAGGGGGAGGGGGAGGGGGAGGGGGGAGTTGGGGGAGGGTGCCTTTAAGGCACTAAGTGAAGATAGGAGAGTTGAACCTAGGACCTTCTGGGTACTTGCAATCTACTTACCAACACAGCCATCGGAGCAAGCAAGTTGTCTTCCTTAGCTCTTTCTTACTCCACATCCCAACTAGTACCCCACCAAAAGAAGGGAAAAAGAAAGATCTACATGCTGGCACTGTGGGGATGCTTTTTTACACCCTCTCACATCTTGATCATGTAAGTCTTTCACTAATACTTTCTCTTCTCTAACCATGTGGATTCTTTGTTGACAAAATTGTCTCTTGTATCCCAATTGGTCTTATATGGGTGATTCCTTTTACTGTTGGCATGAGAAACACTCTCCCCCCAAAAAGACGTTTATACCTTTACACGGTCCAGTGTAGAGAGCTGTCTCTCCACGGGAACCTTAATTTTGTGGTAGGGTGATTTAGCAATTCTGGCCGTTGGATAGACATGGAACGACCTAGATAGGCCATGTTTCAAATTTCAGATTCATATTCCACCATATAACCCCCATGAATTGGCATGCATCCTCATGTATGTCCATGTGTGTATATTGTATTCCAGCTAGTACTGTGTACTCTCACATTTTTTGATTTTTTTGTTCTTATTTTGCCACCTGGTAAACTCTGTGTAGAGCTGAAATTTGATATGTGAGGAACTAAATTGTTTACATGGACTCCATCTGATCATACCACATGGCAAAACGAGTGAATGAGGAATAGATTTGTGAAGGCCAAAGATATATTTGAGGTTCTTGATTGTTTTTTTGTTGAAGATCACATCCGGATAAATAGATTGAAACCTGACAACCAAAAGATAGATTTGAGAAGGCCAAAGTTGGGCATCTTCTTTCACTCGATTTCAAATTTTTTAGAGCTTAATTTCCCCGCCTACGAGACTCGAATCTTGATTGTATCTCTTTTTTTTTTTGTGGCGCGTAGAAGTGCAAACAATTAGCTATATCTTGTATTTAATGACCAGAAAATCAAATCTGATGTGGTCAGTAATTGATTGGACTGAATATAAACGTGTCCATGTCTAGCCTATGAGGACCGATTAGCTAAACATGTCGGTTACAATACGGGGTCTTGAATTGATGTAAACTGATTAGATCCGACAGAGATCGAATGAGAACGACCAATTGACACCCCTACTTGGAGGACATAGTTAAGGCCTTCAAAAAGTAGTTTCTTACAACATGGAGATGGAATTGACCAGAGTTGGAAACAATCAAGAATGCTATTTGCTCTTGAGGTTCCATAAGAAAAGTCGCTTAGATGTGGGACCAGTAAGTTAGAATGCTGATCAAGAACCTTCAACCCCAATATGCATTAGATAATAAGCATAACACTCATTGGGACTGGTGATCGCGTCAATATATGGGAGGATTTGTGGATCCCTTCCATCAAAGGAAACAAAGTTAGATTTCCAAAACCGCAAGAATGCCCCCTTACTCTCGTGAAGATCTCATTGACAATCACAAGAACTTGGAGTATGGATCTTGTTGATATTTACTACCACCCAGAGGAGGCTAAGGCTATCAGAAACATACAACTCAACATCTATCCTAAAGAGGATCAAAGAATCTGGATCGGATCCAAAGATGGTATCCTCACAGTAAAAGTGGCCTATCATTTCCTTTCTAATGGGCAAGATGACGAGGATAATCATCTTCCCTCTTCCTCTAAAATTGCGGAATGGAAGCTCATTCCTAACGAAGTATGGAAAAGAATATGAAACTGCGAATCTCTTCCAAAAATGAAGGCATTCATTTGGAGATCTTGCGCCCAAGGTTTAGCTTCTGGAGAGGAGTCACATAGATGCAATATTCCTCTTGATCCTAGCTGTCGAAGATGTGGAGCTCAGAAAGAATTGATGGATCACATCTTTCTCCATTGATCATTTGCAAAATCAGTTTGGTTTGGCTCTTCTCTTTCTTATAAAGTCCCGAAAAATGAGGAGTTTAAGCTTCATCAATGGATTCTTAATTGGAATAATATCCTTCAGTTATCAAAAACTCAATTTAGAGAATCCTTCGGTCTTGCCACATTCATATGCTGGTATATTTGGAAGTCTAGGGATGAACTCATCTTTGATAATCATATTTGGACTCCTACTGAGATCTTTCAGAAAACTGAGTCTGCCTTTAGCGAATACACCAAAGCTTCTTCTTTTGCAAGGTTGTTACCTGATCGGTGTCCTGATAAATTTCTCGTGGTTCCTTCTTGGTCCAATCATCATGATAGTTACTTCAAGCTTAATACGGATGCTAGTCTTCCTTCCAATTCTTCTTTGGGTGGTATTGGATTTGTTATTAGATAGCATAGGTTCTATTCTTGGTGCTATTTCGGCCCCCAGAGATTTTGATGCTGCTAAGGTAGGTGAGGCAATTGCTATTCGAGATGGATTGATTTTCGCCCTGAAGAAGAAGTTTTTTCCAATTCAAGTTGAATCAGATTGTAAGGAGATTATTAGTCTGCTCAAAAACAGGAACTCTCTTAGTGACCTTGCTGTTCAGCCTATCATCGCTGATATCCTTGATTTGGTTTCCTCCGGTAATACAATTTCCTTCTCTTATGTTTCAAGGGGAGTTAATATTCTAGCGCATACCCTTTCTAGGAAAGCCACCACCATTTCAGGGTTGGTCGAGTGGCCCATTTCCCTTCCTTGGCTTCAAGAATTAGGTACTCTTGATGCCTCAGCTGTAACCTGTATTTTTTCTCAATAGATTTCTCTTTTACAAAAAAAAAATAAAAAAAAATAGCATAATACTATAGGCCTTATCTGTTTTGGCATAAAATTTGACGTGTAACATTTTACATGTAATTTTTTTTTGAGTGTTTGCTTTAAGAGGTAAAATATAGTGATTTCTAAGGGAGAGGAAAAAGAAATTTCTGTCTTTCTTTTACCAATTGGAAACAAATATTGAAAAAAAAAATTCTACATAAAAAATATTACACACAAAAATTTATGGTAAACTTTTACATTAAAACAAATGGAGCCGTAGTGTTACATTTGGTGTTGCAAAAGTTTTTAAAATTGGACCAAACTAGTGTCGAACCGACCCATTTTAAAAAGCTATCATGTGGAAAGGTGATGTGGTAAATCTGACCTTTGGATATGTAGAAGATTCAAATTTAATCAGGTACGGTCTAATGTACTGACTTATTCTTCTTTTACTATCATAGTCTCATTAGTCCATTATAGAAAATATAATTAAATGGGTAAATTACACGCACCAACCCTAAACTTGGCCCTAGTTCTAGGCAGTCCCTAAATTTGGAAGAAATTACAACTGCTCCTCGTACAGTGAAGATGGTAAACGGAAAATATGAAATGATAAATTTACCCTTCTAGTAAATACACCCCATTCCCCTTTTTAAACCGTTCACCCATCTTTTACTTCTCTTCAAAAAGAGGTTAGATGGAAACCAGGTTAGATGTAGAAAATCAAATTGTTAGGACCATGCTAAACGCAACCAATCAACAAAGGACACGTAGCACAACACGGATTGATTATGCCGATGGACATGTGTCTCCATCCAAGGACATCTAGTCAAGCACGATTCAGTGCCCTTAAGTAGCTACATATGTCCGGGAATTGAGCACGTTCAGATAATTGAAGGATAACCCACGATTTGGTGGTTATCTCCACGTGTCAATCCCTCAAAAGAGTTTGAAATAGACTCTAACATGTCTATAAGGAGTCCAAATGTAGTAATCATTAAACCAACTTTTGGATCTACATCAAGCATTCATAAGATGTAAGACCCGCATCCGAAATCCCCCACCAACTGGGATTTCTACTATGCCAGGTCTTCCCACACCAACACTTGGCACACCCGATTCGAGGCCGATGTATGTACCGGGTCACAGTTAGGGATCACCCATAAGTACAATAGGTAGGGCCCACTGAATTGAGCATAGGGTTGTCTTTAGACCCAACTAGCGGCACAACCTGTGGATGAGTCAATCGGATCCTTGCCGCCGGATTGATTGCGTGATGCCTTCTTTTTCTCTCCTTGGGTCTATAAATATAGACTCATTACTCCCATTTAACTCTTTCTGAAATTTAGGAGAGTGAGGGTGATAATTTGGGTACTTTAAAGGGAGAGTTAGAGCTCAAGGAGGACCTACATCAATCCAATTAAGTCCATTGAAACCCTTCTCTTAAATGTGATAATATCGATCCTTAGTAAGTGGAGCTTGAGAGCCCTCCTTGTGGCATCCATTAATGGAGTCCAAGGATGAACCTTAGAGGTTAGAATTTGTCACCCCCACCTCCAAAGGTGGTGTTGAGGACCTTAATAATGACAATGAGGGTGGGGGATGTGATCCCCACCATATTAATGGGGTTGGAAGATCTTAGGGAGTCAATGCTCCCCAAATAGGGCCCATCGTCCTTGTTGAGTCTGGTTTCCTAGACTTAGCCTACGGATGGGGACAATGTCCTTGTCCCCAAATCCAGCATGTGACCCTTGTGTGTGGTCTGGCTGCCGGCCCCATCCTTCGCTAGATCCCACACTTAATATATATTTTGGGGCTAAGCTCAGCCGGCGGACCAGCCGGTGGCATAATCCTCTGGGTGACATCTCTCGGCTGTGCTCTTAGGGCCGCCATACCTATATGGGGCCGGCTAAGTCTTGTTGGGAGGCGGAGTCAAAGCCGGCGGCACCATCCACCTGTGCCTCCGCCTCCCTCTATGTGAGTTCACTGTTATGACAGAGACTCAGCTGGCGGATGATTCTTGGGGCACCTTTCCCCGACTCTATCCGTCGCCTTGGCTACTGTTAAGTAGTTTGCCTAGTTAGATCCTTCTGGGAGTAACCATGGGGTCCCAGGCTTACCTTGGGACCCGCATAGTGAAATTTAGAACATGCATATGCAGATTTAAAAGTTACGTAACTAACACAATGAAATTATGCTTATTAATAAGTAAACCAACGTGGATAATTGACGAAGCCTTTCGCCGGCTTCCAGGTTCTGTAGCACTGGTGGTGCGTATAAGTGAGGGGTTGGGTCCTTAGACTTAGGGCATATGTATAAGTCTATGTTTGTGTGCAATATCAATGTCATCCTATACTTATGATATTTGATCATGCATTGCATTATAACAACTATGTATATTTATTTCGATTTGCGGTTGGTTATGTATGGGGTTGTATGACATGCGGGCACCAGTAGAAGGTAACGCATGGTGCACGGGCCCAAGTTGTATTGCTAGTATCTTAGCTAGGACACAGTAGCCTAGGTGATAGGGGACCAGGGTTCTCTGCTGGGATGCAGCCCTATTATTTTTATGCTATGCACATGATAGGCATTAGGTGGTTGCATTACCCCTGAGATCGACCTTTGGCTAAAAACCTGAGGGGGATCCACTTGTAGAAGCAATTTTATAAAAGAGACTTGGGTATCCTGCTTCTACCTTGGCCGGTGCTTGAGATGTGAAAGCCGTCGAACCATAGGTATGGCCGAAAGCTGCAGTGAACATCTCAAAAAGGCACCTATAGACTCTTTACTAAGATCTAACATTAGAATTGCATCATATTCATTGTGTGGCATGTGATACTCGATTTCCTCACTGAGCTGGGATGAGAGCTCACCCCTCGTATCGATACTTATTTTCAGATTCCGATACAGGAGATTATTTTATAGCTGATTATATGGAGTCTCCACTGGTGGACAATATGTCTACGGGCGAGGATTATTCTGAGGAGCATGACAAAGGCTGCATCTGCAGCAATTGCATCTACGCTTGATGGAGCTCTCCCCATACTCTCTCTTCCTTTTGATTATTTTGTAGATAAACTTGTATAATCTGTCTAGGCTATTGATACAGATTAACTCTTTTAAATTGGGTATTTTTATATTCGATAAAGTACGATATTTTGGTGGAACAAGTTATTGAAATACATAACAAACATTTACATTATGTTATGGTATTATATAGTTAGCATCTGTCACATATTAAATTGCTTCTGCTATTATTACTTTGTTTTCTTTATTGATTATTGTGGATATTGCTAGTATAGACTGTAAAAATTATCGGTAGATCACTTTAGTTATTGGTTCCTAGGTGGATTCGGATTGTCTCGTGGGTCGACTAGGGTATCACGCCCAATTATCAAAATGGGCTGTAACAACACTAGTATCAGAGCACAACTACTCTAATTCTACCGATAGATTTCCCGTGCATGTGTGTTTTCATAGTCCAGTGACAGATGCCTAGGGGTTAAATTTAAAAGACATGTACAAACTAATGAGTAGTAAATAAAAAGATAGTAGTTAAATTCACACCACATTATAAGAATTTAATGAAGACAATAATGCATAAGTAAGAAGTAAGAAAATATCCATTATATTACAATTTTTAAGTACAAAAATTTGGTCTCTGGACTGTTACCCATGTATCCACAACCTACATCATAGCTAAACCAAAATGGGATACACTTCACAACCTAGACAGTTATCCCAAAAGTACGAAATGGAACTCAAATTTACAAACATACAGAAGAAAGAGTTCTAAGCAGTGTAAGACTAGCACTACTGGTCAGCTAAGGGAGGAAGCCTACGTCGAACGTAGTGGTGAATGTGCCAGGCAGATTTCATGGCATCTTGAAGATAACAAATGTCGTCCTCTATACTCTACTGCTGGGTCGATATGGCCCTTTGTTGGGTGACTATCTTCTCTTGCCCCTTACGCAACTTCTCTAATTCTTGTTGCATAAGCTGTAAGACACCGTGCACTTGGGCCATGCGACTGGGTGGCCAAGAAGCCCCAACAGCTGGGGAAGCATCCTGTGCCTCGGGGGCCATGTCCTTCTCCATGTCATCACCCTCGTCGTCATTGTTGCTGTTCTCGCTACTATCAGAGTTAGCCTCGCTCTCACTGTTGGTGGACGGCTTAACTCTTTCGTCCACGACTCGTATCCCATAACTGGTACTAGCTCCGACCCCAGCACCGGCTCCGGCTACAGCTGTACGTCTAGAAGGATGACCCGCTCTTAGTGGTTTAGGTCGTGCCTCAAGCTCTGGGTCTAACATGATCGTATCATGAAGGCCCATCCTGACAATAGTGTCCCAGCTAAAGTCAAATGACCATGGGCTGTTCTTTACGCCTCTCCCTCTAGTGCCACCCCGACGTCAGTGAAGATGCGAGTCGTCAGATGTCCGTAAGGGAACTTGCCCTTACCTAAATGCTCAGAGGTAAAAATGATAGCGTATAGAATGTTGTGTGGCAGGCACAACAGCTGCTCCATGTTTATGCTGTATGTTACATACATGCAAAAGAGGTTCAACTCCTCTTGGTGTCCCGCTCGGGGAATGATGTTTTGCTGAACCAATTTGTTGATAATCCTGGAAATGGGCTTGAAGTGTGATTCCACATTGTCCTTTGACTTGTTCAATAGATGGGGCTGGATGAGGGTCTCCTATACCTTCGTCCACTTTGCTTCTGTATTGTTCAGGGGCCATCACATCCCAATTCTAGCTGAACTAGAAGTGTAAGTGAACCATCTCCAAACCACGGCTTACACCAGGATCTCAATAGACCGTATCAACAAACCATTCCAAGAAAACTAACCATAATCAGAGAAATATACATAGCAGCAGAATCTAATAATAAATGAACTGAGTTTCTAATTGTAAATAAATAATTATTCCAATTATGCCATCATCTATAATCATAAATAATAATTTAATACATCGTCTATACCCAATTAAAAGAATAAATAAATAACCTTAAAGGAATACATAGTAAGAGCACTCGCATGAGGCATCATGCTCGTCCTCCACTGTCTGTGAATCTATAGCAGCCACTGTCCCATAAGCTGGAGCAGCCATGAAGTCCTCAACAGTGTAACCTGCATCAACATCTGAAAAAGAGTATATATATACGGGGTGAGCTCACAACTTAGCTCAGTAAAATACAAGACCAATGTAACATACAAAATGCATGAGATAACATTACAATTGGGTTAGGTATAACTTACAAAGTACTATGGTAAGGTTTGGCGGCCACCGGATCTCCATGCACGAGAGTGTGAGCATACCCAACAGTCAAGCTCTGATCCACACTACTGCTGTTGCCCCACATCACTCACTCCAGTATAGAGATAAAGCTAGAGTCTGGCGTGCAGGCCGAGCCACCATCCCACGTTCTTTCCCTGATACCCTACACCGCACCAACACCTAAACCCCTACTGGCAAGGGCTTACAAATGGGTTCCATTTCTAACCAGTCTTATATGTTATCACAGTATCTATGGCCCTACCCCAACACAGCTCCCTGCGATGTAGAGATAGGGCTCGAGTCTGGTGGGTAGGCGGAGCCACAATCCCACGTCATCCCCCTGATACCCTATTCGCAATAAGCTCGCTAAGGTAGACAGCAATACAAAAGGTATCAGTGTGAGGATATATCTAAGGCTTCACTCACCTTCACATTCCACACACAAAGAAAACATTCACATGCCTAAATAAATAATCTTCCTAGCGTATGAATATGCATGAACAGATAATAAAATTAAATAGCAAGATGACATGTGGAATGCACAGGCAACAATCAACAGATACAGATACAGAAACAATGATTTATTGTCCTTTATTAGTTAATTAGGGTTTGGGGTCTTGTCCCTTACCTGATGCGTGATTGCAACTCCGCTCTGCATCATAGAGTCCACTCACGCCATCTACAAGTCCTACATGATCATATTTATGGGTTAGAATTAAATTATTAGGGTTACAGTTGGTCAGAACCAAGTCTGGTCAACAACTAGGCTTCGATAAGCATACCGATCGCTGTACTGGTCTCATTATATATGGTAGGACCATACTGCAGACTGGTATGTGCCTGCGGTATATACCGCAGGACCATACCGTAGACTCTTTGTCCAGTCGGTATGTGTCTGCGGTATATACCACAGGACCATACTACAGGACTTGAGTCCAGCCGGTATGCCCTACGGTATGTACCACATGATTAGAGTTCGACCGGTATGCCCTGCGGTATAACATACCGTAGGACCTCTTTGTCCAGTCGGTATGGGTTCGAGAGTCCATTCTTGGACCTTCTTCTTCCATTGGTCCTTGGCTTGTTTTTAGGGTTCTTCCTAAACCATTCTAAGGTCAAGATACCAGTTTGGTCATCTAGGTTTAGATTATTTCGTCGCATCCTTCTCAGAGTAGGTCTTGATGAGAACTAGGATTTTACAGTTCTAGGGTTTTGGATCATTACGCCGTTTCACGGCTTTGATCCATAATGGCGTAATGATTCGTAACCCAACATTAATACAAAGGTCGAGCACTTATCGATGTTTGTTAAATGGCGGTGTTCTCCTCCAACGAAAAATCCCTTTTTGTACAGCCTCCTTCCTCTTTGCTCTTTCTTAGATCTCTTTCAGACGGCTCTAGGGTTTGAGAGTGCTTGGAAAGGATCTAAAGAGAAGGAATGATGCATATACATAGTGGGTGACCATTCTAAGAAGGTCTCCTACGTCTAAAAGGTTTCCTAAACTCAGATTCTGAGTGTAGGACCCATTGGAGTCCGTCTCTACTCGTAAATACGTACCAGTTGCACATACCGGTCTCACTCTGAGTGAGACCAGAGTGAGATCGGTACTGAGACTAGTATGTGAAAATTTGATTTTTAAGAATCATTTTTCATACCTAGATGCCGTGGTTCGTCACCCGTCCTTGTCTTTCGATCCGATTATGATTGGGAGACCTGTCATGACGTAAACCATAAGTTAAACCGGATTTTCAGAGTATGATTCTTACAACTCTACCACCCTTCAAAGAAATATCATCCTCAAAATTTGCATGTAGGTCTCATAATTGACTAATAATTTTCTATAGTGCATATGTTGAGACTGAATAACATCGTTTTGACTAATTATTTCATACGTCTCATGTGTGTTCAATGCATTCAGATATCTTCAAAATTTCAGTAGTTTGCAATGGTGAGAAGAAATGGTCGTAGAATTCCTCGCAGACGCTATCACTCAAGAGTACCTCGTATGGAAAGGGATCCAGGAACGAAAAATTTTGAGGCAAATGAAGAGAGGGAAAATGAGGAAGAGCACAATCTTCTCAATGGGAGTGGAAATCAGGTGGGGAGCAATGAGGAAGCCCCTGCAAATCACATACAATACCCATTGCCAGGTCCTCCTCGTAGAAACACTGAGGCCATAGTGACAAATTTGGTCCACCAGATGGAGGTGCATCAGAAGAAGTTCTTCGATGAAATATTGAAGATGTTTAGGCCACCTGGGCTGCACCTGCAAATATGCCACCCACAACCACAGAAAATGCAAATACGGTACTAGTGGGTGGTAGTACAGCTACTGAGGGCCAACAATAGCAACCAAACCAGCACAATATGTTTCGCCAATAGGTTACAGGGACCCCACCCCTATTGATCGTATGCTAGGAATATTGTTTGTTTATGCTAGGAATATTGTTTGTTTAGGCATGTGAATGCTTTCGTTAGTTTGTGGAATGTGAAGGGGAGTGGATGTCACACCCCAATTCTGTACTATTCAGAATGGTGTGATGAACCGCTAATAACCAACGGTTCAACCAGGATCTCAAATAGGCTGTGTTCCTTTGCTTAAACCATACACATCCACAACAATAATCAGAGTAAATACACAATAGCGAAAGTCTTAAATATTAAACGAACTGAGAATCTAAATGTGATAAAATAAATAATTTAATCAATTATTTCCAAAAGGACTAAGACATAAACTTAAATAATTAATTCAAATACATTGTCTGTATAATCCAAATAAAAGTCTAATCGAAAACACAGGAGTTGCACTCGCATGTCGAATCATGCGACTCCATCATCACTTCAGCGTCTATCGCCGTCGCATGTCCATACATAGGAGCATTCATGTAGTCTTCAACCATGGTACCTGCATCATCAACTAAAAGAATTCGACGTCGAAAGGGTGAGCACACATCACGGCTCAGTGAGCAAACAAAACAATGCAACAAACATATGCATGCATTCACTTCATCTATGTGGTCTGGTTTATAAGTTTGCAATGTGCAATAGAAAGATTCGGAGGTCGCCTCACCTCTATACACGAGTGTGTGAAGCTGCCCAATGAATATCGGCATTGTCGTCCCACATGCACCCACCATGGAAACAGTGTACCTAATGGGTATCGGCATTGCTGTACCACATGCTCCCATACCAACACGTAAGCCCCTGTTGGCGAGGGCTTGCAAACTGGGCTCGCAACTAACCAATCCTAATGTCAAACAGTATATCCAAGGCCTCACCCCAGTATCCCTCAATATGTCCATAGAGATAGAGCTAAGGCCCCCCGGCAGGGTCAGAGACTACACGGTCCGAGACCACCTCCCCTGATGCCCTACGACGTAATAGCTCTGCTAAGGTAATGGCGATACGACGATGTTAGTGGACAAGACTTGAGTAGAGATAGAGCTAGAGTTTGATGACCAGGATAAATCACAGTGTCACATCCTCCCCCTGATGCCCCACTCGCATTAAATACACTAACCACACACAAACATTCACATGCCTATTCCTAACATCACCATCATCATCATGTGATAAATAAACGAAATTAAATATGCATGAACAATAATAGCAGGAATATTGGATGACATGTTAAATGCACAATACACACATACACACATAGAATCAATCATGGTATTAGACTCAATAAGAAAAAATAGCTTTTTATTATCCAATTAGTTTAGGTCTTGTTCCCTCACCTTTGATTGAGTGTAGATCCTCGTTCAAGCTTTAAGAATCACTTTTAAATCACTAGGAAAACCTAACAAGTTGATAGATTCTAATTAGAATTAATTTCAATAAATTTAGACTAGCTGAAATCATAGGGTTGCAGGTAGGGTAGCACCTAGGGTTGGTTACCCAATCGACCCTAGGGTGTAGGGTCGGACATGGGGTCGGTTACCAATCGACCCTATGTGCGACCACACCCTCCCTGGGACTTTTCGAGGGCATGTGATCGATCCTGTATCTCATAGGTCCATTCTAAGATTGTTCAATGGCTCATAACTATGATTTTTACACACTTTCCATTGCCTATGATGATTACTTCCATGGATTCCTTCGAAACTCATCCATGGATAGATGATTTGGGTTTCTCGTAATCCTAACTTCTTCATATTCTATTCTAGGCTCTTAATTTATGAAGGGAATTAGACTCATACCTGAAGTTGGTTGAGATTCAGAGGTTTCTCTGAAGTTCCTCCTCTTTCTTAGTTTTTTCTTCGATTTTCCTTCTCTTCTTCTCTTCCTTCTCCTTATCTTTCTCTCACTTTCAATTAGGGTTCTAAAAGGAGTGAAAGAGGCTAAGGGACGTCCTATTATAGAGGAAAACCCTCCAAAATAAGTCCCATCGAGATTAGGAAAGGACCCCTTGAAATTAGGAAAGTTTCCTAATTTACGGTTTCAGTCTGTCATCATAGGGTCACACGTAGGGTTGCAGGATCCGTCGACCCTACGTTTTTCTAGTCATGCGACCCTAGGACTAGAAAATCATAGGTTGGACTTCTGTTGAGGTGGGGTCGACCCTACCTGTTTAGGCATGCGACCCTACCCTCATATTTACTGTTTTTGGGTCAAATTCATACCTGGTTTTGTGATTTCCTTCACGCACTTGGTCAACGTGGCTTGACCATGATAGGTAGACCTGGTACAAGGTGGTAAGACCGGTTAGTTTAATATGGGTCTTATAGTGGAGCCCTGGATATATCCTCACACTAACACCTTTTGTATAGCCGTCTACTTTAGCGAGCTTAGTGCAAATAGGGTATCAGGGGGAGGATGTGGGATTGTGGCTCCGCTTGCCCACCAGACTCGAGCCCTATTTCTATGTCGCAGAGAGTTGCGCTAGGGTAGGGCCATAGATATTGTGATGACATATAGGACTGGTTAGAAATGGAACCCACTTGTAAGCCCTTACTAGCAGGGGTTTAGGTGTTGGTGTGGTGTAGGGTATCAAGGGAAGGACGTAGGATGGTGGTTCGTCTTGTCCGCCAGAATTTAGCTCTATCTCTATACCAGAATGAGTGATGTGGGGCAACAACAGTAGTGTGGATCGGAGCCTGACTGTTGGGTGTGCCCATACTCTAGTGCATGGAGGTGCGGTGGCCACCAAACCTTCCCATAACACTTTACAAGTTATACCTGACCCAATTGTAATGTTATCTCATGCATTTTGTATGTTGCATTGGTCATGTGCTTTACTGAGCTAAGTTGTGAGCTCACCCCGTGTGTACACCATATTTTTCAAATATTGATGCAGGTTACACTGTCAAAGACTTTATGGCTCCTCCAGCTTACGGGACAGTGGCGGCTATAGATACACAGGTAGTGGAAGACGAGCATGATGCCTCATGCGAGTGCTCTTATTGTGTGTTTCTTTAGGTTTTTATTATTTATTCTTTCAGATGATGTTTAAACGATGTAAAGGATTTATTTAGTTATGTTGTGGTTGGAAATAATTGGATCAATTATTTATTTATAATTAACAAACTCAGTTCATTTATTATTTAATTTCGTTGCTATTTATATTTCTCTGATTATGGTTAGTTTGCTTGGAATGGTTTGTTGACACGGTCTATTGAGATCCTAGTGTGAGCTGTGGTTTAGAGATGGTTCACTCACACTTCTGGTTCAGTCAGAATTGGGGTGTGACAGGAGCTCTCGAGGAGCTTTATAGTATTGTTCCCCTCTTGGGGAGATCTTCAATAGGGCGGCTGGACCCACAACGTTCAACTCTATGTCTATGCCCTTTACCTTATTGGTGAGGCACAACTCTCTTATGGTCTCGTTTAAAGTGTACCTCAAATTGCAGTAAAAGTGGTGCACCAGAAGAGATTACACATCATCCTTTATGCACATCGTTGACGCCCAGTCGAATCTAGAGAAAGACTCCTCAATCTCGAATTAGGTGACCTCATCATATACTACGCATCAACCAACCTCTACCCTGGTCGTGCGGTATTTGGCCCAGTTCTGACTCTTCTATAAGACCTAAACCAATGAGAGTCAAAACCCTAGACCTCAGGTGGAACCTCTCTCCTAGGCAGAGCCATGAGAACTTGCACATAAAAGAAAGTGACAAGTTTGGTCAATACCATTAGGGTAAACAAGAAACAAATCAAAATTAAAATGACTAGACACTCTGAGCCCCAACCCAGTGGTGCTAGTGTTGACCAGAAGAGTGCTATCACCAGGAGGGCCTAGGCTAGTTGGGCAAGAGTGATACGCATACGCTAACCACCAAGGTAATGGTGGTAGTGAAAAAGAAGGCTCTAAGCTAGGGCCAAGTAGCTAACCAACTGCACTGCCAGGGGTAATAACCCCCCAAGACATGGGGCTTCCTTTAAAGAAAAGCCGCGGAGAAGAGAAATAGAACTATAGTCCAACTATGTGCATGACATGTGCAGGGAGGCCTCAAATGAAATTACAAGCATTCACTAGGGGCACATTGGTGATGGGATTTGACACACCCTTGCAAAAGAAGTGATGGGGCCATCGTGCTCTGTTTTAATGGGAATGGACAGCTCCAACGGGGAAATCCTCAACCATGACTAAGGAACCCCATTTGATCATTTATACAGCTAAAATTAAGCAAAAGCCCAGAATGACAAGTAGTGGGCCCATAATGTATGACCTGCACTCTATTAACTTGGTCTAACATGGGTTAATGTGTCATGACTGGTCTTCCCATCATAACCAGGCCAAGTATGAAAACTGACAACTTTAATCTTGTCCGGTGTGACAGGTTGAAGTTGTCCAGTCTTGCGTATTGTGCCATAGGACAAGCGACTGGTTAAACATAAAATCAACTCCGAGTTAAGAAAACTTTCCTAGTTTGGTTATAATACTCTCCTAATCGGGAGAGGACTCTAATTAGGAGGTTGTCCTCTATATATAAATTCTAATCTCCTACTCTCTCTCACTTTTTGGTCAGTCAAAAACCTAGAGATTGAAAAGAGATCTGAGAGAGAAGCTAAGGAAGAAGAAAAGGTTGTGGAGAAGAAGAGTTCATTGTTGGTTTCCAATCAACATTGCTAAGAAACTAACGATAAGTTCTTAATCTCTGTACATAGGTTAGAATGTATGTAAACTTGGGATCATAGTCGTCAATGACTGATTCCAACATGTTAAGGATCATATTGAAAGGTTAACAAGATCCATCAACAAGAACGATATGATAAGTTAGGATTTCAATGGAAAACCAAGCCTTAACATGTTTTCAACCATAGAACTATGTAGGAGAAAACCCTAGAAAGAGTCGGAGGACCAACCAGAGGAAAACATAGACAGGAGAACCGCCTGTAGGTTGTCTGGTCTGGTTCATCGGTGGCACCTAAGGTGAGACTGGTCATAGCTCCGGACACTCTAGGGAAGTATCTCAGGGTTGTTCGTATGATGTCTGGTTGGACATTATGTCACACTGGACATGTGATCGGGCAATGTCCAGAATGACTGTTTGCCAGTCCAGACAGTCAGTCTAATGGATAAAAAACTGCTAAAATAAAACCTAACTTGATCCTACTGCTTATCTAGGACTCATAACCCAGCAAAGCTATTTCCAAGGTCTTGAGAAGAGTCAAACATCACTCAACAGGTAAGGGACAAGACCTAAAACTAATTGTTTCATAACAAAGTACTTTGTATGACTGATGTTTGTTGTAATGTGCATATAACATGTCATCTAATATCTATTATTTTTACTCATGCATATTATTTTATTCTTGTTATGATGTGATTGATGATATGCATGTATTTGTGTGTGGTTGATGTATTGTGTGGAGAAAGGTTGGAGCTTCAAACCATTCATCACATTGATATCATCGTATCGCTATTACCTTAGCATGCTTAGTACGTTGCAGGGTATCAGGGGGAGTACTAGCGGTGTTAGCCATAACCTTACTGTTAGACTCTAGCTCTATCTCTGTTTCGTATTAAAGGGTGCTGGGGTAAGGCCTTGGATACAATTTGATGACATTTAGGATTGGCTAGTAACGTACCCAGTTTGCAAGCCCTTGCCAGTAGGGACATACATACTGGTATGGGGTAGTGTATCAGGGAGAGTGCTGATGGTTTGGTTGTAGCCTACCATTGGGCTCTAGCTCTATCTCTATCTTGTAGTGAGTGTTTGGGACATGATTTTGTTGCCATTGGGTGTGTTTCACTCCTTATGGAGGTGTGGTTATGCCTATCCTTACCATAACGCATAACCAAACAAATGATTGATACTACATCATGCATATTGCGTTTGTTCCCCCGTATCTTACTTTTAGTTGATACCCCTATGGACATATGACAGCTATGGATGTGCGGTCGGTGGAGAACGAGCATGACTCGTCATGCGAGTGTCACTACTGCGTCTACCTTTAGCTTTTATTTTATGTTTGGGATTATAGAGTTTGTAATGAAATATTCTATTTATGTTTTGGTTTTGAGATAATTGGTTAATTACTATTTATCACTTAGACACTCAGTTCATTTATTAATAAAAACTTCCGTTGATTATTTATATATTCTAATTATGGTTTAATGTATGGTTTGAATGTTGGCATGGTTATTTAGTGATCCTGGCTTGAGCCATAGTTTGTTAGCAGTTCATTCATAGTTCTGTTTCGACCAGAATTAGGGTATGACACATAACCTACAGGTCCTCATATCAGATCACTTGCCCTACGGTGAGAAAACCACCCTAGGATATTAATTCGCACTAAGGCTGGGAGTATTAAGGCCACTGTGCCAAGCTCCAATAAGGGACAAAATGGAGAGGAGAACCCAAGTATACCCATGGGGCCCAACCCAACTTGGTACAACCATGTCCATGTGGCACCAACCAAAATGGGGTTTGTAAGGGGTCAAAAATCACAGGGCAATAGGGGAAAACCCCAAAAGCCCCATTTCCCTAAGAGGCCCTACCTAATAGAATGGACTAAGGCCCCAATTGAGTGAGCAGGGTAGACAGGCGGGTCATGGCAGAGCCATAAGGCTTCGCCGACAGACCACATAGGTGAAAGGTGAGGCCCCAATATTGTACATGCTCGTATAGGGTGCCCCCAGCCCGGAGACACCCTCCCTTCGCCCTACCTAGTGGCAGAACTTAACCTTAATCCAAACCAAATGGTGAAAATGTAAGGGCAAGAGAAGGGAAACTTACTAAAATAGGGATTCGAGATGAAAAGGGGAGTGATTCGACTTCAAGATGGAGGGAGGAAGACTGGGAAAGCTATGCTAGCACCCTAGATGTGAGACCTACATGCAAATTTCGGGACGAAATTCTTTTAAGGGTGGGGGAGTTGTAAGACCCGCACTCCGTAAACCTGGTCTAAACCTTGGTTTTATGTCATAGCAAGTCTTCCGATCATCACTGGGCCAGACGGGACGAGCGGATAACAAACAGGTACGAAATCGGACCAAAGACGATCAAATCAACATGATTTTATGTTGACCGGTCGATGGTACCGGTCGATCGGTCAGCTCTGCGCAGCTGACTACGGAGATCCAGAAATTGATCTCTGTGGGTCCCACTTTCCTAAACCCTAAAGCCTAAACCTTCCTAATCCTAATAGGGTTATTAAACCCTAATTCTAGCCTATATAAACACCCTTAAACCTCCTCAAATCCTTTCCATTGTCTCTTACAAACCCTAGAGAAGAGGAAGAGGTTGGAAAGGAGAAGGAGCTAGGAAGAAGAAGGAGGTGCCGCCATTACCGTTCGACGACGCTCCCGTTACGCCAGTTGACGGTAAGTGTTTAACCACTCTTCTTACCCTATGACTCTAGGATAGTGGTGTGGGTGGATCAATACCATGCAAAGTAGGTATTGATCTAAAACCCTTATTAGACCTTAAAACCCTAAGTTGCCGTCAAACCTTAAATTCGAGTTTTGAGATGATATTCATCGAAATAAGAGTTGAATGAATTGGAGATAACTCTAACTTAAAGCTCAGACTTAGAATGGATAGGAGAAACCCTGGAAATCCATGGAGGATGATCGACGGCAGTCGAAAAACCCAAGTATGGTCTTCTAGAGACATACCGATCGACTATACCGGTTGCACACAATGCTGCCGGTATGTTGCCACCGGTATCTTTCGGGAGGCTGGTCTGTGGGGACCGGATGACCATACCGGTCGCCAGTCTTCCCCACAGAGCTGCGACCGGTACATGCCACCGGTCAGCTCTGTGAGGGTAATTTGTAACCTTGTCGGTTTTCGACCAACATGAAACCCTAAGAAAAATATTCTAATGAAACCCTAATAATATTGTAGGACTTTGTGACTTTCCGTTTGGATCTTGCGACGTGGAGCAAGTTATCAAACGAGCGTCAGGTAAGGGAATTTGACCTAAACCTAATAATTAATGGACAGTAAATCTTTGTTATTAACATTGAATATATATGATGTGATGTTTGTGCATATTCACATGCCATCCTTTACTTTCAGTTATTATTATTGTTCATGCATTGATAGGATGTGATTGTTAAGCATGTAATTGTTTTCGTTAGTGTGTGGAGTGGGGCATGGGCCTGGGATCATTCCTCACACTGGCACCTTTTGTAGTATTCTGTCTTAACATGCTTGGTACGGGTGGGGCATCAGGGGAAGGTCGTGATACGGTGGTCTTCGATGTTGATGCTGGCCTGGCCATGGTTATGTGGCATTGTGGTTTCCGATGTCGACGTTGGCTTGTCCACGATGCTTTAGCTCTATCTCTATGCCGTAAGGAGTTATGTTGGGATAGGGTCTACCTGCGTTATGTTTCTATCATAGTGTGTTAGTTGCGGATAGGGTATCAGGGGGAGGTGAGGTATTGTGGTCTCCAGCTCGGCCTGCACGCTCTAGCTCTATCTCTATGCCGTAGACGGCTGTGCTGGGATAGAGCATACATTGATGACATATAGGATTGGTTAGTTGCGAGCCCAGTTTGCGAGCCCTGACCAATAGGGGTTTAGGTACTGGTATGGGTAGAGCATCAGGGGAGGTACGGGAATATCTTAGCTCTATCTCTATTCCATGATGGGTGCATGTGGGCCGGTGGTGGTGTGATTCCATGCGGTGCCACACACTCGTGTATAGAGGTGCGGGGGCCACCAAACCTTTCTATAGCACATTGCAAACTTAAACCACACCATAGCATAAAATGATTGTTACTCATGCATAATATTGTGAAACTATCTGATTGTCTTACTGAACTAAGTTGTGAGCTCACCCTTTGTATATACATTATTTTTAGATGTTGATACAGGTTACTCAGTGAACGATTATGGGAACACTCCGGCGTATGGTGGTGTTGCTGCGTTGGATGTACAGGCAGGAGAGGACGAGCATGACGCTTCATGCAAGTGCCCTTTCTGCGTGTACCTTTGATTTGATTTTATTTATTTATTTCAATTATTTTTGGTTGACTTTTAAAGAGATGTAATGATATTATATTTTACGATTGGATTTGAATAATGGAATATTTTATTTAAATTATCAATAGATACTCAGTTCATTCTATTTAAAGACCTTCGCTGTATTATTTATATTCTGATTGTGGTTATGTACATTGGTTTGTATGAGTGGACACGGCCTATTCGAGATCCTGGTGTGGACCGTTGGTTCAATAACGGTTCACTCACACCATTCTGGTTGGATTAGAATTGGGGTGTGACAACTTGGTATCAGAGCCCTCGGGCTCTATCCAACAAACCATGTTGCACTTAACTAAGTCGATGAACTGAGTTAGGAAAATTTAAAAAAATTTAATACAAACACACCCTAAGCATTGTTTGATACCTGAGACTGATTAAGAAAGAGCATAAAATACTGTATTAAATATGGAATTTTAATGATACCCATGCACTAGTTAGGTGAACCATGAAAACTTTCATTTAAACAGGAAAAAGAAAGTATCAGATAAAATAGTGCTATAGGGTACGGTCCACAAACCGGACAGTTACCCTGTTATATAAACAGTCAAAACAGAAGAAAATATAAGAGGGACAATCATGGGGAAGGGGGCCTAGGAGGAATAGGGTCCGCTATGTCATAGTCTCGCTCATATGCGATCCTAAGCCAGTGCACCTGGTTCTGAGTCACCCGTAGGCTACGAGTCAGACGTCCCGACTCCTGACCCATCTCTCGCTGAGACTCTAGGATGACCCTCTGGGTGTCCCGGATCTCTGTGAACATGCTCAATACTGGGTCTGGAGGGGGATGAGATGGTCCAGCTGTAGATGTAGATGGTGGGGCTGCAGGTGTAGACTGTGGAGCTGGCGCTGGTACACCCTCGGCCCTATCCTCGTCATCATCACACTCGGCCTCTGCTGCGTAGGCCGCATTGGCTGCTGCTGCTGCTGCTGCGGCTGCTACCCTCCCGAGTGGGCGAGGGCGAGCCTCCAACTCGTCGTCGCTAATGGGCAGATTGACCATCTGCATCCTCTGAATGGCATCCCAGTCAATGTCGGATGTCATGGTATCCTCAACAGTCACCTCACCTCTCATGCTCACACCCAGGCGACGTAGAAGGAAGGTGATGAGACGACCGTATGGAAGGTTACTGGCCTGATCGGCCAGGGTCGCTTGATGCATGGTCCGGATGATGAGGTAAGGGAGAGAGACCCGCTCCCCGGTGCAGACGTAGTAGGTGATATACTGAGTGAGTTGAGATAACTCACTATAGTGGCCGTTCTGGGGCACAATGTCGTGCTGGATGATGCGGCTATAGACTCGAGCTAGGGGCTTCAGACTAGCCGCCTTCATAGGAGCCCCAGGATTTAGGATCTGCTCCGCTATCTCTCGGCGTAAATCCTCGCTAAGATAACCCTTTACTTTTGGAGGGAAATACACTAGATCTCCATCATTTGGAACCCCTAGCAGGTCGGCCAACTGATGAGTGTTGAAGGATATATGGACGCCCTTGACGTAGCTGGTGATGCGCAAGTCCCTACCCTGATTGGGATCGTTGACATCCCCATGAAGCTCCAGGTTAGCATAAAAATGCTTAACCAGGTTGGGACGAGTGGTATCTGTGTAGGAGATTACAGGCACCCACCCTAGCGCGTCAAAAGCTGCCCGCACATTGAACCTGTCCAACTGATCCAAGTTTACTCGCCGCCTAGATTCGATGTTTTTGCTATCAAACCAGGGGAAACGAGCTTGTGCCTCCAAGGAATGGAACCAATGCTCGTCGAGTTGTGGAGCTGGTGGCTGAGAAGCGCACACACTCGAGCCATGAGGACGTTTGCCAAGAGCACGTCGTTGAGCCATTTAAACTGAAAAACAAAAGAAAATAAGAAGAAAAGGTTAGATTTTGTCGAATTTTCGGCAGCATAACGACTGTAATTTGGGAAAAAGTCTCAAACTCACCCAAAAACATGGGGAGGAGGGCTTACATAACCCCCACACTCTTCAACGAATCAATCACAGGCAATTACAATAAGAAATTTCAGAAAATTTAAGAAAAATCAAGAAATTTCAAATTTTTTTGAAAACCTAGGTCAAAACTTGTAAAAATTCGATTTTTATAAAAACCGTTCGGTGGAACCTCAAATTGGTTGAGGGCTTTTGCTCTTAGGGGTCCCTAAACCCTTTCTAAGCCGAAGGAAAAGAGTTCCTACGGTGAGAATCTCTCAATCAAAGAAAAATAGAAAATTTCTAGTTAAAGACGATATAAAAATTTATAAAAACTTGATAGAGAGGGAAGAGACTTACCTGGAGACGATATGCCAAGTCCGAATCGCAAGAAAACCACTCCTATGGTGACCGGTCGGACTGTAGAAACTTGAAAACCAGAGGGAAACTCCTACAGGGCTGCGACCGCTATGTCTCGATCAAAATTTTCATTCTGACCGGTCGACTATACCGGTCGCACTACTTTCTACAGAGTAGCGACCGGTATGTTGCGACCGGTCAGCTATAAAACAGCCAGAAAAATCATGAAAAATTTGAAAATTTTTGTAGATTTAAATTCTACCTTTCGACTGTTTCGCCTTACATTGTTCAAGACTAACACCACTACTATTGTTTTCATTCTCATGTGTTATGTCTTCTTCTCAGATACAAACATAATAGTCTGAGATGGTGGGCGGAAACGGTCGTAGGGGTCGAAAGCGTCACCAGGCTAGGATGCACCTCGAGGAAGAAGAACAGGTTGAACCAGGCCATGTTAGAGAACCAAGCCTGGAGGTTGTGGAAGAACAGGTCCCAAGGGTACCGACAAATTTTCCTGGGTCACCTCATAGGGATTCTGAGACCATTGTTACAAACCTGGTCTATCAAATGCAAGCTCAGCAGAAAGAATTCCTGAGTGAGATCTTGAAGATGTTCAGGCCACCGGGTTCTGTTCCCACTGGAGGTATGCCCGAGTCTGGAGGGAATAATACTACACAGCCGACGCATGGTAGTCCAGGGCCGATGGGCCAACCCCATAATGTACCACCACCGCACCAGTTTCTGTCATCTTCTGCTTATCAGGGAGCATATCCGTATCCACCACCATGGTACGGAATGAATACACAGGGACAACACGATCTGAGTCGGGCGGTGGACAGATTCTTAAAGCTGAAGCCTTCTTCATTCACAGGTAAGACAGGGAAACCATTGTGGCCAGCACAGTGGATTGCAGAAATGGAGAAGAATTTTCGACTAATGACTTGTTCAGAGGATGAAAAGGTCCTGTTTGCCACTCATATGCTGAAAGAAGATGCGAATGCTTGGTGGAATTCTACACGGGCATATCTGGAGACGAAACATACACAGGTGGATTGGGAAGCATTCAAAGTTGCCTTCTTCGATAAATACTTCCCGAAGAGTTTCAGGGATCAGATGGAGAGGGAGTTCCTCAATCTACAGCAGTCTCAGTCGACTGTGGATGCTTACCAGCAGAGGTACGAGGAGTTATTTTTCTTCGCACCAGCAAGTATGCAAGAGGAAGAGACCAAGACACGCAGGTTCACCATGGGACTGCGTGGAGGCATCAGATAGCACATATTGGGGCTGGACAAGAAAATTTATAATGAGGCTGTTCAGGTTGCGAGAGTGATAGAATCTAGTCAGAGGGACAGCTTCTTTGCACAGAACAGAGGAGTGAAGAGACCCGCTATTGAGAGTTTGGGTGGCGGTAACAATAGACCTTTCCACCCATACATGGCTCAGACCGCTACAGTGCCTGCAAGGAACAATACGGCACCACCTGTGCCACAGTTCGCTGGACACAACCTGAATATTAAATGTTTCAACTGTTAGCAAGTGGGTCATATTGCAAAGACCTGCACTCTACCTAGGAAGCAACCTCCCCAGCAAGGAAAAGTGTATGCGGTCACTACCGAAGAGGCAGCCGCATCACCCGATGTGGTCACTGGTATGACTGTATCCCTTACTTTTTGGCTTACTATTTTCATTGTGTGTATGCGCATGTAGAATTAAGGGATAATAAAATTTTAAGAATTGTAAATGTAGGCACTCCTTTGTTTCTATTTCCTTTGGGAAGCGAATGGAGTTTCCAATCAAGCACTTGAACCCAAGCTTGATAGTTCGCTCTCCGCTAGGTTTCGAAGTGGATTTGACTGAATATTATGGACCATGTACAGTATGTATTGAGGGCCGAGACTTAGAAGCAAGTTTGATGCTACTCGAGATGGCAGACTTTGATGTCATCTTGGGAATGGATTGGCTAGGCCATCATTCAGCTATCCTATTATGTGGTGAAAGGAAGCTTGTGCTTACAGACAAAAAGGGGAAGGAGTATAGCTTCACTGGAACCAAATTACCTAGGAAGAGGAAGTTGATTCTCTCCGCCCTAAAAGCTAAGAGATGCTTAGAGAAAGGGGGAGTGGGGTATCTAGTATCTGTAGTCGGCATCACTGTTGAGGTGCTAAAGATGGAAGATATAAATGTGGTTCGAGAGTTCCCAGATGTATTTCCAGAGGAGCTTCCAGCTCTACCATCGGATAGGGCTACAGAGTTTGTAATAGACCTTATGCCAGGTTCGGCGCCGGTGTCTAAAGCACCATACAGGATGGCCCCTACCGAGTTAAAGGAGTTGAATACCCAGTTAAAAGAATTATTAGATAAGGGTTTCATACGACCTAGCATATCGCCTTGGGGAGCACTTGTATTATTTGTCAAGAAGAAAGACGAAAGTGTAAGACTATGCATTGACTACCGTGAACTGAACGAGTTGACGATCAAGAATCGGTATCCTTTGCCTAGAATCGATGATATGTTCGATCAATTGCAGGGTGCAAAGGTTTTCTCGAAGATTGATCTCCGATCGGGGTATTACCAACTGAAGATCAAGGCCGGAGATATTCTGAAGACTGCTTTCAGGACGAGGTATGGGCATTATGAGTTTCTAGTCATGTCATTCAGGTTGACCAACGCCCCAGCGTCGTTCATGGAACTGATGAACCGAGTGTTTCATGATATGTTGGACACTTCGGTCATCGTATTCATCGATGACATATTGGTCTACTCAAAGGACATGGAAGCTCATACAACACACTTAAGAGCAGCCCTACAACGGCTAAGACAAGAGAAGCTTTATGCTAAGTTCAAGAAGTGCGAGTTTTGGCTGAAGGAAGTGGCTTTCTTGGGCCATGTAGTATCTGAAGACGGTATCAAGGTTGATCCAAGTAAGATAGCTGCTATAGTAGGATGGGAAGCACCAAAATCTGTTGTAGAGATTCGTAGTTTCCTTGGGTTGGCTGGTTATTATAGAAGATTCGTGGAAGATTACTCCAGGATCGCTGTTCCACTTACCAGATTGACCAAGAAGTGAGAGAAATTCATATGGACAGATGAGTGCGAGAAGTGCTTTTAGACTTTGAAGTCAAGACTAGTCTCTGCACCTATCTTGACCATCCTAGAACCAAGCGTACCGTTTACTTTATATACGGATGCTTCAGGATTGGGTATCGGGTGTGTATTGATGCAAGGAGAACAGGTGATTGCTTACGCATCAAGACAGTTAAAAGAGCATGAGAAGAACTATCCTACGCATGATTTGGAGTTAGCAGCGGTTATACATGCAATCAAGACTTGGAGACACTACTTGTACGGTGAGAAGTTTAGATTAAGTCAGATCACAAGAGTTTAACTTATCTTTTCACTCAGAAGGATCTGAATATGAGACAGAGGAGATGGTTGGAGTTACTAAAAGATTATGATTGTGACATCCAGTATCATCCGGGTAAAGCAAATGTTGTGGCTGACGCCTTAAGCAGAAAGTGGGCATCGAAACCTGAGGCCGGGCCAAGTACAAATGCTGCATTGTGTGCTGCAACCTCAAGCTCAATGGAATTTGATGAAGAACATATAATAGAGACTGTAGAAGATCCAGTCGAGCAAGGCTTAATTCATAAGTTCACCATGATGTTCGCAGCTTTAAAGATCTCACCGGATCTAGTTGATGAAGTCAAGGTAGCAATCCTACAGGATCCACATCTCAAGACAGTGCAAGAAAACTTAGAGATGGGTACGAGCAATCCTGACTTTACCTTGGATTCAGACAAGGTACTCAGGTATCATGGACGGTTATATATACCTGAGAGTGAAGACTGCAATATCAGAGATCGAGTTATGACTGAAGCTCATTACACTCCATATTCGGTACATCTAGGAAGTACCAAAATGTACCATGATTTAAGAAGACTATATTGGTGGACAGGTATGAAAGCAGATATAGCTCGTTTCGTGTTCCAATGTCTGAATTGTCAACAAGTTAAAGCAGAAAGACAGAGACCCGTAGGTTTACTACAGCCATTACCGGAACCTGCATGGAAGTGGGATTGTATCACCATGGATTTCGTCACTGGCTTACCTTTGACACCAAGGTCAGTGGATGCAGTTTGGGTTATAGTCGATCGACTCACCAAGACAGCTCGATCCATTGCGGTCAGACCTCAGTATACCATGGAGAAACTGGCCAAGTTATATGTTGATAATATAGTCAGACTTCATGGCGTTCCAGAGAGTATAGTATCTGGCAGAGATCCCCGTTTTACATCAAAGTTCTGGGAAAGATTACAGAAAGCTATGGGAACAAAGTTGAAGTTCAGTACAGCTTTTCACCCTCAGACGGACGGACAGTCAGAACGAACTATTCAAATTTTAGAAGATATGCTCCGAGCTTGTGCATTAGATTTCAAGGGAGCTTGGGATGAGAAACTATCACTTATCGAGTTTGCTTATAACAACAATTATCAGGCTACAATTCAGATGGCCCCATATGAAGCATTCTATGGGAAGAAGTGTCGTACACCTCTGTTATGGAACGAGGTGGGAGAAAGAAGAATTGTAGGACCGGAGTTTGTTGAAGAAACTTTCCGAGTGATTGATCAAATCAAGGAGAGAGTAAAAACAGCTCAAGTTCGACAGAAGCACTATGCGGTAATCGACGTCGAGATCTGGAGTTTGCAGTGGGTGACAAAGTATTCTTGAAGGTATCACCGGTACGAGGTCTGAAACGGTTTGGTAAGAAGGGGAAGCTATGCCCCAGGTATGTGGGACCATATGAGATATTGGCTAGACGGGGTAATGTAGCATATCAATTGGCTCTACCACCATCTATGTCAAGTGTTCATGATGTGTTCCATGTATCATTGTTGAAGAAGTATGTCAGAGACTCATCGCACATCTTGACAGCAGACCCCCCAGACTTGACTGAAGACTTAACATTCGAAGTGGTGCCTGTGATGCTCTCAAGTCAAAAGGTACAGCAACTTCGAACCAAGGATATTCATTATGTGAAGGTGCATTGGAGAAGCCAAAATGTAGAAGAAATTACTTGGGAAGAGGAGAGCGCAATGAGGAAGGAGTATCCTAATCTTTTCGACGATCAAGGTACGTTTAAATTTTGAGGCCGAAATTTCTTTTAAGGGTGGGGGAATTGTGAGACCTACATGCAAATTTCGGGACGAAATTCTTTCAAGGGTGGGGTAGTTGTAAGACCCGCACTCCGTAAACTCGATCTAAACCTTGGTTTTATGTCGTAGCAGGTCTTCCGATCATCACCGGGTGTTACGGTTGGAAATCGCCCGTCGATCCGTGCTCTGAATGACCTGCAATCACAGAGATGAGACAAAGGAGTTGGGCGCCTAAGCCCCAGGTACACTCTGATGCCTAAGTTAGATTCCCAAGGTAAACAGTCAAGAGATAGCAAAAAGCTATCTCCAGTTTAAAGAGTGGGACGATGAGAGAGTTTGAGCGTGTGAGAGGGATGAATAATAATAGCTTGTAACTTAGGGTTTACCTTGAGGGATGGCCTCTACTTATAGATTGTGAAGAAGCATGGAGGTACCAGGACTCAGGGGAGTAGACTTCCAATAGGATTGCCACATGTCGCTCTGTGGGACACTCATGTGGTAGACTCCAAGTAGGAGTCGGAGACCTTAGCCAAGGAAGCTAGGTCGGTTAGCTCTGGGACTGACACGTGTCAACGTGTGAGAAATGGCCGACCGGAATAGTCAGTGTCGTATCAGACTGAGAGAAGGACTCCCCGGAGGTAGCATAATCACAATGGGACTCTGGCTTCCGACTGAGAACCGTAGCCGAGCAGGACTATAACTCCGAGCGCTACCCGAGAGGCCGGGCGCACGAGAGGCCGTATGCATGACAGGCCGAATACATGATGCCGAGTGCGAGACACTCCGAGCGCTCAGGCTCCGAAGGCGCAACTTGACACGTGTATGATTAAAAATAGAAGGGATCTTTCCCTCTTAAAAGATGCCCCTTGCGCTGTCGGATGCAACGAATTCAATAGTGCAACAAGTTAGCCGTTGAGAAAACCTGCGCCTATGAGGCCGATTGCAAGATTGATGGCTGCATTGAATGACTCTGGGTGCTCCTAAGTGGAGGCGGTTGCATCAACCGTCTGCACGATTGATTAAGGCACGGGGCTCGAGGTATAAAACTAAGGTTCCGCAAACATGATCGACCGTCGATCTTTTGATTTGACGCGGATCGACCCTTGATCCGACGGCCACTAGGAGGCGGTGTGCCTCGAGAAGGAGCGCCATTAACTGCCGCTCGTCTTCGAATCTGTCGAATGCATCGAATGGCTGAGACTGAAGCGATACGGATGGATATATTGATCCGACGGTTATCAGGAGGCTGTGTGCCTCGAGGAGAAGCGTCATCATTACGCATGACGTCAGACTGTCACGTCGCGTTCGGCGCGGCAGACGATGACCAATGGTGCTAAAGCACGTGTTCGGAACCCAAAGAGACGGTTTACGATCACAGGGCCTATAAATACTCTTCTATTTCATTCATTCAACCATTTGCTTCAGTTGCAACTGGAGTTACGATCTTTGCTTCTGCAGTCAGAGTTCGATTTCTTCCAACCAGTAAGTCTCCTCACATTTCCTTTCTTGTTTGTTTATGCTTAGTAGCTTTTCTTCCAACAGTATTACCTCTTCCGGTAGAGTGAGAGTGAGTGAGAAAATGGCCCTTTCCCGAACTTCTTCTTCTTCTGAGGGATCATCCTCCAGGGAAGGATGGTCCTCTGCCTCTGAGGCTTTCAAAGTGGTTTCTGAGGAAGAACTTGAAAAGAGTTCCTCTGAGGCCGAAGAGCGTGGTCGCCCCGCGGGCCCCACGGCTCAACGGGCTTCTCGTCAGAGAAGCGACCGACCGTCAGTAACTGCAATCGGCACCGTCTCAACATGGAAGGTGCCGAGTAAGATCAAAACCGAAGCGGCTTTGTTATCGGTCTGTCGGGCATACCAGCTCGTAGAGCCAATGACGAATGTCCGCGTTCGGCTCCCAACCTTCGATGAGCGGGCCTGTACCGTAAACACATCGGAGATTTGTGTGTATGAACACACCCTGAAGTTTGGGCTCCAGTTTCCCCTTCACCCATTAGTTGTAGAAATTCTTCAAACCTACTGCATCGCCCCCTCCCAACTTGCTCCGAACGAGTGGCGATGCATATTTGCCTTCATCCTGTTCATCCGCCGACTGGGTGAGACTCTGACCTTGAACTTGTTTCGGTCGGTCTTCCAGTTGGCCAGTCTGACCGAGGCCCGGGCTATGACCGGGTGGTACTTTTTCAGCCAGAAGGGTGGAAAGAATCTTCTGGCTATCACCCAAAAGCCTTCCTCCATCCATGGGTGGAAGGACAAGTTTTTCTTCGTGGGTCCTCCCGCGGATGGCTCGGCTCTTCCTCTGTCGAACGTTTGGCTGGTGGTCAACGCCATGGGGTTCAACAAAATCCCCTTCCTGACGACGGAGGAGAGAAGGGCTCAGCGCAAGATGATGGCCGGGAAGACTGTGCGCCTCTCCAACCTTGCGGATCCCGTGCAGTTGGTCGAGCACGGTCTCCTCGATGAGTTTAATAACATTAGGACTCAGACTATGTACTACTGCTATCTTGATGTTGTCACTAACTATTTTTTCCTTGCAGTAAACTTCAAAGACGATAAGATCGTTGCCCGGATCATGGCCAAGCGGACGGTCGAGGCCACAAAGGGGGCTCAGCCGGCTGGCGGGCAGGAGGGCACACCTCCACGGAAAGAACCGAGGACCACGGTCGAGGCAAAGGGCAAGGGGCCCATGCCCGATGAGCCACCGAAGAAGAAGATAAAGTCGGCCGCGGAGCTTCCGACCGATATATATAAGACAAGGCCGGCCCTAGGCTCTGCCGTCAAGAGGAGACAATGGTGGGGGCTGCGACGAAGGAAGTCCAGCCCCGTCAGGTGGTCGCCGCGAAGGAGACCAAGGCCGGTCAGGGCGCGGTGACGCCTGCGGCGAAGAGGGCTACCGAGAGCCCGAAGGTGGTTGATCTGACCGGGGCCATTGGGGCCTCCAAGGAGGAAGCCGGGCACACGGCCCATCAGAGGGGTGAAAAACAGGAGGCTCCAAAGGTACCTTTCTCTCCTGCGCTCGGACTGAAGTCGATGGACTCGGTCTTCAAGAGCACAAAGGCGGCTAGAATCATAGTCACCGAGGGATGCCTCCCAGCGGACATAGCCTTCACCTCCGACTTGTCAAACAAGGACGTCTACAGACGAGCATTCACAACGTGCAGTCAGGTAATATTCGGAGTCTTCATTTCTTTCTTTTTTATTTATGTTCATTTTCTGAGTGGTCCCTTTTGTGCAGATGAGAAATCTTCTGGCCGAGGTCAGCGAGCGGGCTGCTCGGGCCTTCCTTGACCTGGACGAGAAGGAGGTCTTGGAGATCTCCCTACGCGAGGCTCTGAAGGCTACCGAGGAGAATCTGACCAACAAATCCTCGGAGTTCAAGGGCCTCGTTGCAGAAAAGGTCGCCCTCCGGGCGTCGCTGGACAAAGCCGAGGCCGCCCTTGACGAAGAGCATAAGAGGGTGTATTCGTCCGAGGAAAAGCTTCGATCATCCGAGGACAAGCGGCAGGAGGCCGAGGAAGATCTGCAGGCTGAGCAACAGGCGAAGCTGGCGCTGGAGGAGAAGCTTAAGAAGTCCGAGGAAGAAGCCAGGGCTGCCAAGGAAACGTTGAACAAGGCCGAGGAGGATCACCGGGAGGCCTTGTCTCGAGCTGTCGCCGATTACAAGTCTTCGGCTCAGTACGAAGAGGACGTCGATGAGGCCGCCTGCGTGTACTTTGAGAGGGGGGGTCAGGTATTTGAGGGAACAATTAGCGGATAAGGGCGCCCTCAAGATAAACTAGTCCGAGATCCCAATTGTCGCCCAGATTGATGGGTTGGAGCCCTCGGATCCTGTGGAGACCCCGCTCGACGCTGAGGAAGTCCTAGCGGAGCCCAAGGCCGACCGAATGCTAGAGGATGATCTTCCCCCTATGAAGTGCCGCAGACGCCGCTCGTGGAGCTCCCGGACCTTGCGCCGCCAGCCGGGGATCAAGCAAATCCGGCCGTTGAGGAGAACCGGCCTTGAAGAGACCACTTGTATAATTTTTTAACTGTATATTTGTACCCCTGCCCTTCTAGGGCCTTGATTAATAAACATCCATTTTTTTTTGTATATCTGTTGTCTGCCAATGTTTTCTGCTCGGCCCTCGGTAGGCCAAGAACACTTTAAGTAATTAAAGTAGCTAGGGCTGGTAGCTTGTAGTAGAGTCCGAAAACGAACGATGTCGAATCCGGCCACGGACATTCCTTAGAAAAATGGCTAAGGCATTGTTACATTTGTTGTCTTGACTGCCTCTTACCCCGGAAGTATTGTCGGCTTGGCGCTTAGGCTGGCCGAGGGCACTTAGGTATATCCGTGCAGTGCAATGTTTGGGAGACGAGTATGGTTTGCCCCAGCCGGGCTACTGATATCCGATCGCGTAGTTAGAGCGATGTTGTGTGCTGTCGGAGTCGGCGTGTAAGCCGTGGTGGGAAGACACGAGCATGGTCTGCATGCTACCATGGTCTGCTTGTGGACCATGGTAGGCAGATACGAATGCGGCCTTCATGCCACGGTGGTCGGAAGGTACGAGTATAGTCTTCATGCTACCTTGGTCTTCTTGTAGACCGTGGTAGGAAGATACGAGTGTGGCCTTCATGCTACCAATGTCTGCTTGTAGACCATGGTCGGAAGATACGAATATGGTCTTCATGCTACCTTGGTCTGCTTGTGGACCGTGGTAGGAAGATGTGTGTGACCTTCATGCCACCATGGTCTGCTTGTGGACCATGGTCGGAAGGTACGAGTATGGTCTTCATGCTACCTTGGTCTGCTTGTGGACCATGGTAGGAAGATGAGTGTGACCTTTATGCCACCATGGTCTGCTTGTGGACCATGGTCGGAAGGTACGAGTATGGTCTTCATGCTACCTTGGTCTGCTTGTGGACCGTGGTAGGAAGATGAGTGTGACCTTCATGCCACCATGGTCTGCTTGTGGACCATGGTCGGAAGGTACGCGTATGGTCTTCATGCTACCTTGGTCTGCTTGTGGACCGTGGTAGGAAGATGTGTGTGACCTTCATGCCACCATGGTCTGCTTGTGGACCATGGTCGAAAGGTATGAGTATGGTCTTCATGCTACCTTGGTCTGCTTGTGGACCGTGGTAGGAAGATACAAGTATGGTCAAAGTTTGACCTATGTCTGTGTGTGATCAGCTGGGCCGGAAGGAATGGCTAAGAAACAATTGCTGAGATGACTGAGCTATATGTGCCACTCTGTATTAAAATGGAAATAAGCGGATGCCCTCTTGGGGTCCGGTATACAACTGAGATTAAAAAAAAATGACAAATCTGTAAAAAGTTGCTGATTAATGATAATATTTCCTAAGGTTGGTGGCATGCCACGTCCTCGGAATTTCTTCACCGTCCATGGTGGTCAGCTTGTACGAGCTCGGACGTCCTGTTCTGAGCACGCGATACGGTCCTTCCCGGTTCTTGGCCATCTTCCCTTGATTTATGGGATCGGAGACTGCCGTTTTCTAAGGACAAGATATCCGACTTTAAATTGTTTTGGTCGGACTGTCTTATCGTAGTGACGGGCTGTCGCCTGTTAATAACTTGCCATTCGAAATGCTGCTGATTCCCTTACATCTTCGAGGTTATCGAGGTTCGTGCGTAGATCTTCAGAGTTGGTGTGTTCGTTGAAGTTCAACATCCAGAATATTGGATGAAAGACTTCAACGGGGACGACTGCCTCCTTGTCGAAGGCGAGCATGAAGGGTGTCTCCCCCGTGGGTGTTCGGCTGGTCGTCCTATACGACCAGACGATACTTGGTAACATATCCACCCACTTTTCTTTTTGGTCTTCTACCATCTTTTTCAGGCCGCACAATATTGTTTTATTGGTGGCCTCGGTCTAGCTGCTTGTCTGCGGATGTCCGACTGACCCAAATCTATGGTCTATTCGGAAAATTCTTCGCAAAAGTTTGCGAAGGATGCGCTGGCGAACTGAGTGCCATTGTCAGTCACAAGGACTCTCGGCACGCCGAATCTGTACATGATCGAGTGTCTGAAGAACTGCTCCACTTTGGAGGTGTCGATCTTGGCTACGGCTTCGACTTCAATCCATTTGGTGAAGTAATCAATGGCTACGATGACATATTTCTACTGATAAGTGGCCTGGGGGAAGGGCCCCATGATGTCCATACCCCATATGGCGAATGGGAGGGGACTTGTGATCGACTGCAGTGGAGCGGCCGTAGCATATTGTACGGGTGCATAGAACTGGCACTTGTCACACCGACGGACAAGCTCGATGCAGTCGTCGTGCATTCTCGGCCAATGGTAACCTTGGTGGAGGATCTTTTGGAAAAGCGATCGTCCACCCTGGTGTCGGCTACAGATACCCTCATGTACCTCTTTCATAACGCTCTCGGCCTCGTCTGATCACAGGCACCTTAGCAGCGGCAGGGTATAGGATCTCTTGTATAGTACATCTTTGTGTATGGTGTATTGCTGGGACTTGGCTTGGATGCGGTGGGCATCTTTCCTGTCAGTCGGTAGGGCACCTGTCCGGAGGTATTAGTATATGTCATCGTACCAGCTGGATACGACTCCGACGGGGGCTACGACTTCAACAGAGGTGCTGATATGGTCCAAGAATTCCACGTACACAACAGAGTCCATCGCATGGATGTCTTCCAGGGATAATCTTGATAGCTCATCCGCTTCGGTGTTCTCTTCACGACCGACGTATTGCAGCTTGACGCTCTAGAAGGTCGCGATGGCCGAATTCACCTTCTCGAGGTACTTTTGCATCCTGGGCTGTCTGGCCTCGTAGTCTCCTTGTACTTGGCGGATGACCAACTGAGAGTCGCCTTGTATCGCCAGCCGACAGACGGCTAGCTTTTGGCCAATCTAAGTCTGGCTAGTAAAGCTTCGTACTCGGCCTCGTTGTTGGTTGCTCTGAATCCGAACCTGATAGCAGACCCTATTTTCAATCCTTCCGGACTTTTTAAAATTACTCCTGCCCCTGCTTTATCTTCCATGGAGGAACTGTCAAAGTTTAGGATCCACGCGGCCTCGACTTGCTCCGGAGTCGGTACCACCTGAGGTTCTACAAAGTCTTGGTCTGGTAAGGTACTTTCGACGATAAAGTCCGCCAAGGCTTGTGCTTTGATGGCCATTTTGGGGACGTACTTTATGTCAAACTCACCGAGCTCTACCGCCCAATTGATGAGTCGCCCAGATATATCGGGCTTCGACAACACCTTCTTCAGTGGTGTGTTTGTCAGCACCGATATGGGATATGCCTAAGTACGGTCGGAGCTTCCGCGCGGATGTGACCAGGGAAAGCGCTAGTTTCTCAATTGGCTTGTACCTAGTCTCGACGTCAAGCAACACTTTGCTGACGTAGTAAATCGGTTGCTGGACCTTGTCTTCATCTTTCAAAAGAACAGCACTGACTGCGCGGTCGGATACTCTGAGATATAGCTGCAACTCGTCCCCCGGGTTTGGTTTCACCAATAGGGGAGGCGATGATAAGTATGCCTTGAGGTCTTCGAAAGCCCTCTGGTACTCTTTGGTCCACTCGAACTTCCCTGCTCCCTTCAGAGTTTTGAAGAAGGGGAGGCAACATTCGGCAGACTTAGACATGAAGCGGCCGAGTGCGGCTATTCAGCCATTCAACTCCTGTACATGTTTGCCTCTGGTCGGCGCCGCCATGTCCATGATGGCCCTGATCTTCGAGGGATTTGCCTCAATACCCCTCTGTGAGACCATAAATCCCAAAAATTTTCTTGATCCGACTCCGAAGGCACATTTTGTAGGGTTGAACTTCATACTATGTCTTCGGAGGACTTGGAATGCTTCACCGAGATTGGCCATGTGGTGGTCGGCTTGCTGGCTCTTAACAAGGAAATCATCGACATACACTTCCATTTTTCTGCCAATCTGTTGTCTGAAGACTTTGTTGACTAGCCTCTGATAGGTGGCTCCTGCATTTTTGAGGCCAAAAGGCATGACCGTATAGCAGAAGAGCCCCTGATTTGTGACGAAGGAAGTACATTCATCGTCATCCTTTTGCATCTTTATTTGGTTGTAGCCGGAGTACGCGTCAAGGAAACTTAATAGCTCGTGTCCGGCTATAGCATCTATCAGCTGATCAATGCGCGACAGCGGATAGCTTTCCTTTGGACAGACTTTGTTGAGGTCGGTGAAGTCTATGCAAATTCGCCACTTGCCGTTTGACTTTGGCACCATGACAACGTTGGCCAACCAGTCTGGGTAATCGACCTCCCGTATGAAGTTGGCTGCCAGTAGCTTCTGTACCTTCTCGTCTATGACAGACTGTCGGGCGGGAGCAAAGCTTCTCTTCTTTTGTCGCACAGGCCGATGCTGAGGGTTGATGGTTAGGTGGTGTTCGATGACATCCCTAGGAATCACTGGCATCTTAGAGGCCGACCATGCGAAGACATCTAGATTCTGCCTTAGAAATTCGATCAACTCTTCCCTTTGTTCTTCGGGCAGCAAGGAGCCGACCTGGAACGTCTTCTCGGGCTGATCGTCCGCAATCGGGATCTGTAGAAGTTCCTCCGAGGGTTCTCTTCTGTTAGGAGAGAGATTCTTGGGAACATCCACCATGTTCACCAGTGCGGTCTTCAAGGCCCGCTGACTGTTCTTCAGCTCGGTGGCGTACCACCTCCGTGAAGTGTCTTGATCTGTTCCGTACTCTCCGACTCCATCCTCGATCGGGAATTTCATCACCATGTAGTAGGTGGACATGCACTCCTTCAGCTTGTTCAGCGAAGGTCGGCCGAAGATGACGTTGTGCGCGGATGGCCGATCGACAACCATGAATTCGACCATTACCCGCCGCTGTTTGGGCTTCTGGCCGAGGATGACAGGCAATTGGATACCCCCTTAACTGTAACTGGGTCTCTGGAGAAGCTGATGAGGTCGAAAGTGACGGGTTGGAGCTGGTCGTCCATTAGCTGCATCCTCCGGTAGGCATGGTAAAATATAATGTCCACCGAGCTCTCGGTGTCTACCAGGCACTTTGCAACATCACAGTGTCCAATCCCAGTCATGAAGACAATGGCATCCTCATGGGGGACCGCGACGTTGACAAGATCTTCGTCGCTGAAGGTGATGAATTCTCTAGTTCAAGCTTTCTTCGACGACCACTCTGTCTTTGCTACCAGACGCGAGTAGGCTTTTGCCGACCTGTTGGAGGTGTTCCCGGCGGCGGGTCCTCCTATGATTGTGAGGACTGATTTGCCCTCGGCTTAGGGGCCCTTGGTGATGGTATAGACCCCATTGTCACCAGGGATGTGCAAACTCATTGCTGTGTGCGGTCGGTCCTCTGGGAGCGGACTGCCGACAAACCTCCGCTCGGCCTTTCTTCTCTTTGAAGCCGGGTGGGACTTCCTTCTTCTTCTTCTTCCCCGGCCTTCCGTTTTCAAACAAGGACTGGGTATGCTGCCGGCCTCCAAGTCTTTTTTTTACCGACACTCTTTCTTTTTGTGCTCCAGATGAGCCTTCAATCGTCCCAAACTGAATGACGCCGACCCACTGTCTAGGGGGAGCCGGCCCACCATCAGGGTCTCTATCGTCCCTCCGAGCAGCGTTTTGATTATCGCCCGCGTCCACTCTGCAGTTGTTGGGCTATGGGTTTCTCGAAGGTGGAGGTGGTAATCCACGGTCCCTCCGAGCGGGAGCCGGTCCTTGATCTGCATGCCGAACGAAGTTACCATAGTATCCTCGTCTGATGAGGTCCTCAATTTCCCCTTTGAGGTACTTGCATTCTTCTGTTTCATGGCCATAGTCACGATGGAAGCGACAGAAACGGGAGTGATCCTTATTCCTCCCGTCGCCGAGTGCTTTTGGCGGCGGTCGGAGGTTCCGATCGTTCTTGATTATTTCGAGGATCTCCGTCATCGAAGAATTCAACGGAGTGTAATACTCGAACGTCTTGTAGGGGTGCCGGTAGGTCTGATCTTTACCGGACTTCTGCTTCTTTGGGTCTCCTGAGCTCGATGCCGGGTCGGCCGTCTCGGATCTTTTCTTGTCTGCAGGCTTTGGTTCGGCCTTCAGATTGTTCATGGTGTTATTTTCTGGGCCCTTGTCGTCTTGTCTGCGGAGACGTACTTCTCGCATCTGGCGAGCAGGTCGTCCAGGTTCTTCGGTGGCTTTTTGGCAAGGGACCAACAAAGCTGACGGTTGGTTACGCCGACCTGCAGGTTGGACATGTGCACCACGGGCTCGACGTCCTTGATTTCAAGCACCTCTGTATTGAAGCGTTTGATGAAGTCATGTAGGGAGTCGCCCTTCTACTATTTGACAGTTGACAAATGGTACGATGTCTTCTTGCGCACTCGGCTTGCTTGGAAGTGCGTCAAAAATTTGTTCGATAACTGTTCGAATGATGTAATGCTCTTTGCAGGGAGATTGTTGAACCACGTGGGAGCCGCCCCCCTGACCGTTGAAGGAAACATCCGGCAGATGAGGCTGTCGCTAGAGGGTAAAATAGTGTTGTGGAGACAAATGCGTCTAAATGCTGCTTGGGGTCGGTACTTCCGTTGTAGGAATCCAAGGCCGGCATCTTGAAGTTGTCAAGAGGGGGTGCCCTCATAATCTCGTCTGAGAGCGCCGTAATGATAGTATAGGCCGTTCTCGACGGGGTTACCCTGTTTTGCTCCACCTGTTGAAGCCGAGTGGTTATCTCCAATAGACGCCGCTCGACCTCGGACTGGGGCGTGTCCGGAGGTTGAGCGCCAGTCCCTGGTGTCTCTGCATTAATTCTTTCCCGACGGAGGGCATCGAGGAAGGACCCCGGGCCTCTCACCGGAGGTGGCGCAACTGGCGCCTGGTGTTGAGGTGGTGGGGGATGCCGAGCGGCGGACCCGGCAACGCTCCGTCCAGGAGCTCGATCTGCTGGGAGATTATGTGGAAAGGCGTTTGCAGGATCCGCCCTCCCCCTTGGCAGATGGACCGCTGGTGGAACTTCTGGTGGCGGATTCGGTACCGGGAGAGGATTCTCCCCTCCTGCGGCCGAACTGCTTGCTCGAGCTCCTCTCAAGACTCTCGCAAGCTGCTCGATTTGCTGCTTCAGCTCATCAAACTGTTGACGAGTGACGTATTGGGGAGGAAGTAGCGGTGGTGTTACCGTTGGTGTGTGGCTCAGAGCTGGCGTCGGAGCCGGCGGTGGTATTGGTGCTGGTTCCGGTACGGGTGCAGGTTCTGGTACTGGTGTGGGTGCAGGCTCACGGTCCGCCCTCGTCGTGCTTTCGGTACTACCCACATGCACCGATGTCTCAGAAGGGGCGTGCGACACCCGTGCTCGAGTTCTTCTGTGAGCCATCAAAATTAGAGTTCTTACGTGCTAATCTTCAAACTCAGTCAAAAGAGGCCCCACGGTGGGCGCCAAACTGTTACGGTTGGAAATCGCCCGTCGATCCGCGCTCTGAATGACCTGCAATCATAGAGATGAGACAAAGGAGTTGGGCGCCTAAGCCCCGGGTACACTCCGATGCCTAAGTTAGATTCCCAAGGTAAACAGTCAGGAGATAGCAGAAAGCTATCTCCAGTTTAAAGAGTGGGACGATGAGAGAGTTTGAGCGTGTGAGAGGGATGAATAATAATAGCTTGTAACTTAGGGTTTACCTTGAGGGATGTCCTCTACTTATAGATTATGAAGAAGCATGGAGGTACCAAGACTGAGGGGAGTAGACTGCCAATAGGATTGCCACGTGTCGCTCTGTGGGACACTCATGTGGTAGACTCCGAGTAGGAGTCGGAGACCTTAGCCAAGGATGCTAGGTCGGTCAGCTCTGGGACTGACACGTGTCAACGTGTGAGTAATGGCCGATCGGAATAGTCGGTGTCGTATCAGACTGAGAGAAGGACTCCCCGGAGGTAGCATAATCACAATGGGACTCTGGCTTCCGACTGAGAACTGTAGCCGAGCAGGACTATAACTCCGAGCGCTACCCGAGAGGCCGGGCGCACGAGAGGCCGTATGCATGACAGGCCGAATACATGATGCCGAGTGCGAGACACTCCGAGCGCTCAGGCTCTGAAGGCGCAACTTGACACGTGTATGATTAAAAATAGAAGGGATCTTTCCCTCTTAACACCGGGCCAGACGGGACGAGCGAATGACAAACAGGTACGAAATCGGACCAAAGACGATCAAATCAACATGATTTTATGTTGACCGGTCGATGGTACCGGTCGACCGGTCAGCTCTGCGCAGCTGACTACGGAGATCCAAAAATTGATCTCTGTAGGTCCCACTTTCCTAAACCCTAATGCCTGAACCTTCCTAATCCTAATAGGGTTACTAAACCCTAATTCTAGCCTATATAAACACCCTTAAACCTCCTCAAATCCTTTCCATTGTCTCTCACAAACCCTAGAGAAGAGGAAGAGGTTGGAAAGGAGAAGGAGCTAGGAAGAAGAAGGAGGTGCCGCCATTACCGTTCGACGACGCTCCCGTTACGCCAGTTGACGGTAAGTGTTTAACCACTCTTCTTACCCTATGACTCTTGGATAGTGGTGTGGGTGGATCAATACCATGCAAAGTAGGTATTGATCTAAAACCCTAACTGGACCTTAAAACCCTAAGTTGCCGTTAAACCTTAGATTCGAGTTTCGAGATGATATTCATCGAAATAAGACTTGAATGAATTGGAGATAACTCTAACTTAAAGCTCAAACTTAGAATGGATAGGAGAAACCCTGGAAATACATGGAGGATGATCGACGGCAGTCGAAAAACCCAAGTATGGTCTTCCGGAGACATACCGATCGACTATACCGATTGCACACAGTGCGGCCAGTATGTTGCCACCGGTATGTTCTGGGAGGCTGACCTGTGGGGACCGGATGACCATACCGGTCGCCAGTCTTCCCCACAGAGCTGTGATCGGTACATGCCACCGGTCAGCTCTGTGAGGGTATTTTGTAACCTTGTTGGTTTTCGACCAACATGAAACCCTAAGAAAAATATTCTAATGAAACCCTAATAATATTGTAGGACTCTGTGACTTTCCGTTTGGATCTTGCGACGTGGAGCAAGTTATCAAACGAGTGTCAGGTAAGGGAATCTGACCTAAACCTAATAATTAATGGACAGTAAATCTTTGTTATTAACACTGAATATATTGGATGTGATGTTTGTGCATATTCACATGCCATCCTTTACTTTCAGTTATTATTATTGTTCATGCGTTGATAGGATGTGATTGTTAAGCATGTGATTGTTTTCGTTAGTGTGTGGAGTGGGGCATGGGCCTGGGATCATTCCTCACACTGGCACCTTTTGTAGTATTCTGTTTTAACAGGCTTGGTTCGGGTGGGGCATCAAGGGAAGGTCGTGGTACGGTGGTCTCTGATGTTGATGCTGGCCTGGCCATGGTTATGTGGCATTATGGTCTCCGAGGTCGACGCTGGCTTGTCCACGATGCTTTAGCTCTATCTTTATGCCGTAGGGAGTTATGTTGGGATAGGGTCTACCTGCGTTATATTTCTATCCTAGTGTGTTAGTTGCGGATAGAGTATCAGGGGGAGGTAAGGTATTGTGGTCTCCAGCCCGGCCTGCACGCTCTAGCTCTATCTTTATGCCGTAGACGGCTATGCTGGGATAGAGCGTACATTGATGACATATAGGATTGGTTAGTTACGAACCCAATTTACGAGCCCTGGTCAGTAGGGGTTTAGGTACTGGTATGGGTAGAGCATCAGGGGAGGTACGGGGATATCTTAGCTCTATCTCTATTCCATGATGGGTGCATGTGGGCCGGTGGTGGTATGATTCCAATTGGTGCCACACACTTGTGTATAGAGGTGTGGGGGCCACCAAACCTTTCTATAACACATTGCAAACTTAAATCAGACCACAACATAAAATGATTGTTACTCATGCATAATATTGAGAAACTGTCTGATTGTCTTACTGAGCTAAGTTGTGAGCTCACCCTTTGTATATACATTGTTTTTAGATGTTGATGCAGGTTACTCGGTGGACGATTATGTGAACGCTCTGGCGTATGGTGGTGTTGCTGCGTTGGATGTACAGGCAGGAGAGGATGAGCATGACGCTTCATGCGAGTGCCCTTTCTGCGTGTACCTTTGATTTGATTTTATTTATTTGTTTCAGTTATTTTCGGTTGACTTTTAAAGATATGTAATGATATTATATTTTATGAATGGATTTGAATAATGAGATATTTTATTTAAATTATCAATAGATACTCAGTTCATTCTATTTAAGACTTCCGTTGTATTATTTATATTCTAATTGTGGTTATGTGCAATGGTTTGTATGAGTGGACTCGGCCTATTCGAGATCCTGGTGTGAACCGTTGGTTCAATGACGGTTCACTCACACCATTCTAGTTGGATCAGAATTGGGGTGTGACACTAGATATCTTTCTTTTCTCTCCCTCCTTTGGTTTGTGACTTGTGGTATTTCAAAATGAAAACCATGAGCCCCTTTTATAAAAACAAAGTTCCACTGAACCAGCAGATTGGTTACTTATGTACCTACTGCCGGCTTGATTCTGCCGGCTCGATACCACCAGTTAGATTCTGTCGAATAGGCCAAAAGTTGCATCCTTTGTAATTTTGGTGCCTTAATAGCTGACGGAATATTGACACCCAGAGGACTAATCCTCCGCCTCTTATCGCCGCCAAGCATAAAGAATCAAAATTTTTTTTTAAGTGTTGGGGTGGTAGAGGCATATCTGGAGGTGCACTCATCTGCTTATGTCGTGCCTCCTTCTTGGGAAGTCTGTAAGACTGATTAGATGGGAGCCGGTAATTCCCAAAGGCGAAGGCAGGATCATCCATCTAATCCTCCACCTCACTCACAGAAGGGTCGAAGAGTGATCTGGAGGCACGTACTGGGTGACCTTTCCTCCGGCATCTTCCATCGGATCCTGTATAAGTTGGGGGGGTGATAGACTATAAGACACGCACTCATAATCCCTTACTAACCTGGATTCCTTTCGTTCCAAGTCTTCCCACATCGACGGATGGAGTACCCAGCACAGGCCCAATGGATGTATTTGAGTCCTAGGTAAGTAATTATCTAAACCTAGTGGATTAAGTATTATGGTAGACCCTAGATGGCCCAATATGCTTCCCAATGCATCGGGGCTAATTAGCTGATCAAGGGGGCCATATTTTGGCCTAACTGGTGGCTTTGTCGGAAAATGCACCACCCGATTGTGAGCATCCAACTTTGGCCCGAGAGTCTTTCTCTCTCATCGGGATTCTATAAATAAGGAGTCCCAAGCTCCTTATTTCTCTCTTGGACCCTTGAGAGTGCGAGAGAGTGTTTGAGGAGAAGAGTTGGAACTCAAAGTTCCAAGCCTTAGCTCTCCTTGGAGGTAAGTCTACTCCCATATTTTCCTTTTCTCTTTTGAAGGGTGTTGAATGCATGAGACCTTGGTGGTTGCTCCACCATTAATGGAGACTAACCAAAGGAAACGCTAGATGTTAGGTTTGACACCCAACACCTTAATGGAGTTTGAATGTGGCATTAATGGCTCCATTTAGTGTAGTTATGGTGGGAAGATTATCTCCACCAACTAAATCAAAGGTTGGAGTAATGGGGAGTCAAAACTCCCCAAAATGGAGACCAAACCCTGGTTCATGTTTGGTATTTGGACTTGAACCGAGGACTCACCCAAAGGCATGGTTATAGCCCTCCCTTTGGATAATGTGAGGCCATCCCTCCACCAGGGTTAATGCCTTGGTAGAAAATTGTATAAATGTTAACCGGAGGCCCCTAATCGGATTGACTTATGGGATCCAGATAGGCTTGTGTATAAGCTGGAGGCAATGCTAGATGGAACACCACCCGGTGGAGCCTTTGGATAACTCTCTGGAAGCCCCCTGTTATGACAGGGTATACATCCGGATGGTTAGCCGAATGATTGACCATCCGATTCTACTCTCCGATTCAATTTATAATGAAATCTTTTAAGTATAAGTCGGAGGATAATTTCGGATGATACATCACTCGAATGTACCATCAGCTTCTAGCTCTATTAGTCAGAATGCCTCGCTAAAACCATTGGGGACCAACCGTTGGGTTCTCCACTTATTTCGGGACCCGTGTATAGACATATAAGACTTGTCCATACTGGTTAAAACCTATACAACCAACCTAATGAATTTATCTACGTAAATAGGCAAATCGACCCGGATGAGGAAGAAACCTTCTGCCGGCTTCGAGGTTCAGCTGCACTTGTAATGCAATCAGGTGAGGGGTCGGGTCCGTAGTAATTAGGGCATATTCAACATGTCTATCCTTATGCTTTATAACATGCCATCCAATAATTTTTTATATCTGAGCATGCATTTGTATTATAACAATTATGTTTGGTGGATTGTATGTTGTTTGGGTATGATGGTTTGCGTGACGTATGGGAGCACGGGCCCACAATGTTGATAATGCTAATACCTTAGCGGGGGCACGGTGGTCCATTGAAGTGGTGCCGAGGATCTCCATTGGGGTATAGTCTTTCTTATATTAATGCATTTGTTCAACCATGTATGATGGTTCGTGTGACGTGCGGGAGCATGGATACACGGATCATGTTGGATTTGCTAGCACCTTAGCAGGGGCACGGTAGTTCATGGGAGTGGTGCTAGGGATCTTTGTTGGGGTGCGGCTATATTTACTTTTATGTACATGATAGACATAAGTGGTGTCATTTCTCTGTTTCTGCACCCTTGCTAGTAGGGGTTTAGATACTAGTATAGACTAACACTCCCTTGGTCCGGACCTGATGGGAGAATCGGATCGGCCTAGAGTCTTCAATGTTAGATGGGGTCTATGGTGGGAGGTGACGAGCCTGAAGGGTCCGGGACCTGGAAGGGGGTTTGCTTGTAAAAGTCATTTAACGGCCTGGGGTCATGTATTCTGCTTCTACCTCGCCCAGTATATGAGAGTTGGAGGTCAGGGGACCGTAGGCAGGACCGAAAGCACTAGTCGAATCTCAATATGATACCAAGTAGAAACATTACCCAGAGACTTATAATAATAAATTGCATTTCCATTTCATTGTATGATTCATGCATGTGATACCTGATTTCTTACTGAGTTAGGATTGGAGTTCACCCTCGTATCAATACTTTTTTCAGATTCTGATGCAGGTGATTACTCTGTGGTGGATTTTATGGAGTCACTGCTGGCGAGCGATGTTGTTGGGGTTGAGGACTTTGGTGGGGAGTACGACAAGGGCTGTACCTGTAGCGCTTGCGTCTATGCATGACACAACCCTTTCCTTACTCTTTCTTCCTCTCCTTTAAGATTATTTTGTAGATAGATAATGTGATCTATCTAGACACTGTTATGATTTATTCCTTTTTGATTTGGCTATGTGTATATGGGATACAGTATTATTTTGATGGAAACGACGGTTTGTAAAGCAAAATTAACTTTATTATGAAGTGATATCACTCAGTTGGCATTTGTGATTTATTAATGCTTCCGCTATTATTTCTTGTTCTCTTTATTGTTATGGTTACTGCTTGTGTAGACTGTGGGAATTGTATGGTAGATCACTATGGTTGTCGAATGCTGAAAGTATTCGGGTTATCTCGTGGGTTGACTCGAATATCACGCCTAATTCCCAAAATGGGCGGTGACATAGACTGCTAATACCAACTAGAGGCACCAGCCCCCGGTTGCTTCTGCTGCCTTACAGTTGGGACTTTGAGTATAAAGGGGGGGGGGGGGAAGCTCCACACAAATTCCTCCCGAGTTATGCCACTCCCCCACCCAGAAACATGATGTAAAATTTTTCTGATAGTTGGTTTTTACGTAGTGATTGTATAAATCAGGGGTGTGCAAAATTTTCAAATCGGCCCAGACCTAATCCAGCAATGTCACCTTGCAAGCACATTAATGCAAGGCCCACACCCAAGATAAGCGCCATGGATATTCCCACACCCACAGCAGGGGATGGTCGAGAATGCCATCAACAATTCCTGACCAACATGTTGGAAACCCCTAGGCCCACCCCAATGATTGGGCCATCGGTAAGGAGTTCCCTCACCTTGCTGACCATAGGGTCAACATCGGCCTGTGATGACATCACCCTTCTTAGGCTTGGACCTGGACCCAACAACGGCGTTAGAAACCATGTATCGCTTTCAATAGTTGAAGCTGGATCAGTTCGACGGGACATATAGAGATTTCTCACAACAACGGAACTAGGTCCAAATCATGGAGGAGACGATCGACATACTCCATTGTTTTGATGCATAGACGGTTATGTGTACTACCTACCAGCTAGAATGTATACCCTACATGTGGTGACAAAGTATCCAACCCATGCTAATCCAGCAGTACATGGGAGATATTTCTAAAGGTCTTTCTGACCAAATTTGCTCCCTAAAGGCACGAACCCGTAAGAACCCCATTTTTGCCACCTTTCTTTGAGACAGGGTCCACCTGATACATATTTAACAAGGAAGGTACATGAAAATAAGAAAAAGTCTAGGGGAGGTGGATGAAATTCACCTTTGGACTGATAATCGATCAACCCTACATGCTCCCTACAATGTTCAAAGCCGAACCAAGGTGATTCCAATGTGTGAGTTTG